>PVKB01006722.1:0-53497 GCA_004027205.1 Ctenodactylus gundi
ACAGGCACCTGCAGGAGCTAGGAGCAAGGTCCAGGGACCAGAGCTCGGCTGACATGCGCAAAGCAGGAAGCAGATGTCTTTCACGGTTCGGAGTCGCAGTTGGGGCTGCGTCAGGAAGTGCCAGGGCAGTTAGAATGGGATTTCTGCAGATCAAGCCAGTGGCAGGCATGATGGGGGAGGGAGCGGAGGGGAGGGGCTGCCTAGAGCAGATCCTGATGTCTTCAGGGCTCCAGAGAGAGGGCAGCCCCGGGGTTCCAAGTCAGACCAAGGTTGGCGGCTAGACCAGGGCTGGGGCACGACTGCAGTGAGCGTCCTGGGTCACCTTCCCCGGAATAAAGGAGTGAGAGAAACGTAGAATTCAAAGCGTGGGTAAAGTGACGCTCCTGAGGCCTGGGCTTGAAGAGCAGTGGGGAGCCAGTGCCCCGGGAGGTGCAGAAGCTGTGCTGGGGAGGCTCCGCGCTGTGCACCGGGAGACCATTACCTCTGCAGCCAGGGCCGCCCAGCCCGAGCCCCAGGCCGCCCAAAGTGCTCTCAGATTGGCCATTGATGTACTCCAAGGCCGTGTCTATCTCGGAGTGGCCTCGCTCCAGGAAGGCGCGCAGCGCCGCCGCCGAAGTGGACGCGTCCATGCGGTCACCCATATGCCTGGCGCCCAGCACGGTGACAGGCCGGCTTTGCGCCAAGGGCTCAGACATGACTGCAGGGGAGGTGGCAGGAGAGGAGCACAGGATTGCAGTGCACAGAAAAGTCGACCAGCTTTCCAGAAAGACGGCCTGCGATCTTAAGCCAAAACCTGGCTCCTGCCACTGGGGGCGGGGCGATGGCAAAAGGCGGGACGAGTCAGAGGTCAGTGGTGAACAAGGGAGCCAGGGGGAGCGTGTGGGTGGGACGCCAGGCGGTTCACGGTTCACGTGGAGCTGTGTACACCCGGCTGACTTGGGTCTTGGCTGCAGGTTCACATGGTAAACTGGATTTCCAGCGCTGGGAGCAAACTGAGAGCTGAGGACTGAAGGCCTTGGGTCTCCCTGCCCTGTCACCCCTCTCTGTGCCTCGCTCCTGAGCCGCCCTAGGGGGGATCTCTGTCACCACCAGCAAGGGAGTTCAGGCAAGGGGGTGACCATTCCATCCTGGAGTGAGGCTTGGCAAAAACGCCAGACAGAAAAGACGTTCAGCTACCGGCCACGCAGACAAAAATAGCTTTCAAAGCCACGGGAAAAAATAAAGACCTTCAGAGAAGCAGAGTGCACAGAGTTCACAGGAAGCGATCTCCCCCACAGGCAATTTTTGAGAGAGAAGGAAATTTGGATTTTTCCACATGAAAACAATGTAGGGTGGCTTAAAATGGTCAAGGTATAAATATAACCCCCATTTTTTTCTTTTATTGCCCCATTTTATTGATATGTATGAGTGCAAAATTTAAGGTTTACATTGATCTTGCATGTTTTGTGCATATACCTATTTCGTCAGGGTAAGAAGGACTTCCCCGCTCTCCTTTCGGCCTTCCGGCTACCCCTCCCCCATTCCCTTTATTTTTCACTTTAAGTTCCGTGAGATACTTGTGATCTGGGTCTCTCATATCAGAGAGACCATTTGATATTTCACTTTCTGCTTCTGACTTACTTCACTAAGCATGATCTTCTCAAGTCTCTTCCATTTACCTACAAAAGCCTCCACGCTGTTGGACTTTATAGATGCATAGTATTCCGCTGTGTATAAATACCACAGTTTGTGTATCCATTGGTCTGTTGATGGGTATTTGGGTGTCTTCCACATTTTAGCTATTGCCAGTTGTGCTATGAATATGGGTATACATATATCTCTGTTATATGTTGTTTTTAACTCTTTTGGGAATATTTCCAGGAGAGGTATCGCTGGATCAAGGGGGATATTTATTTCCAATCTTTGAGAGCTCTCCATACTGCTTTCCATAGCGGTTATACCAATTTACATTCCCACAAGCAGTGCAGGAGGGTTCCTTTCTCCCCACAGCCCCACCAGCACTGATTGCTATTTGAGTTGTTGATAATAGGCCAATCTCTCTGGAGTTAGATGGTATCTTAGAGATGTTTTGATTTGCATTTCTCTTACGGCTAGGGATGTTGAACATCTTTTCATGTATCTACTGGCCATTTGAACTTCTTCAAGAGTGAACTGCCTCTTCATTTCATTTGCCCGTCTTTCAATAGGATCCTTGATTTGGGGGGGCTTACTTTTCTTCAGTTCCCTGTATACTCTGGTTATAAGCCTCCTATCTGAAGTGTTAGTGGTGAATATTTTTTCACAGCCTGTTGGTTCTCTTTTTACAATGTTGATAACTTCCTTTGCTGTGCTAACCCACATTTTTAACCTTAGAAAAGATAAGTCTGGAGGCTGGAGGAATGGCTCAGCGGTTAATTAAAGGATGGTGCATGTCTGTAATCCCAGCACTTGGGAAGTTGAAACTGGAGGATCGCCTTATGTTTGAGGCCAGCCAGGGCTACAATCAGAGATCAGGAGCAACCTTAACTACAGAGCAAATCCCTGCATCAAAAAAAAAAAAAGAATTGAAAATTGGTTAAAGCATAAATAACTTCCTTTGCTTGTGGTACAAGGGAATGAATGAATACAAGCTCTTCACGTTCAGGTACATCTGAGTCCTTTTTATTTTTTAAGCTTTGAGGCAGGGTCACTAACTTGCCCAGGCTAGGCAGGAACTTGTAATCCTTCTTCCTTAAACTCCTGATTGCTGCCATTACAGGTTTTTATTGTTTATTGTTTCTGTTGCTGTTGTTGTTTTGAGACAGGGTTTCCATCTGTAATCCAGACAGGCCTTGGACTCCCAACGTGGCACAGGCTGGTATCAAACTCATGATCCTCCTGCCTCAGCCTCCAGAGGGCTGAGACTCCAAGCATGTACCATCATGCCTAGTTACAGTGTGTTATGCAGTGTATCATTGACTAGAATGGACTTAAAGTAGAAATCAATAATAGGCCGATGTCCGAAAAATCTCTGGCTATTTGGAAATTAGACAACACACTTCTAAGTAACCCACAGATCAAAGACGCAGTCACAGATTGGAGCTCATTTTCAGGCTTGGGCCATAGCTCTGTGATTGGAGTGCTGGCCCAGCGCGCTAACAGGGCCGATGGCACACACCTGTGGAGGAAGGCGGGCATTGACTCTTCCTCTAAACTTGAACGAAGAATCTGCTCCCAACCTGAGTCCTCGTAACTGCCTTCTAGGCTTGAAGGCCACAGGCTACAATGGAGCTCTGTCTCAAATGACTGAAACAAAATATTTCTGAAACGTCTTTACATCCCCACCTGCAAGTGCATCTGTCCTTGCAATCTGTAATGACGCTAACCATCTTTCAATTCTGACACGTGTTCGCAAGTTCCCTGTAATGAGCTACTTACTGCCTGAAGCTTTTTCTTTTTCTTTCCTGTTCTCTCCGATTCCTTCAATATATACAGGAAGACATCTGAGCATGACTTTACACTGCGCTGACATGCTCCTTGAGGGCTCGGATCCAGCCCTAACCTCTGCAGGCCTGGGTGCCCATAAGGAGCACTGACAGCTTCTGATATCACGTCTTTGGCCTTTGTCCCAAATGCAACCCACCCGTAACCCCAGCACTCAAGAGGCCGAGGCAAGAGTTTTGCAATCAGTCTAGGCTACATAGTGAGGTTAGGACCAGCTGGGACTACAGAGAAAG
This sequence comes from Ctenodactylus gundi, assembly GCA_004027205.1. NCBI lineage: Eukaryota > Metazoa > Chordata > Mammalia > Rodentia > Ctenodactylidae > Ctenodactylus > Ctenodactylus gundi. Next base: position 3,696 of record PVKB01006722.1, read on the forward strand.
ATCGTATCTCAAAAGAACACCACCAAGTCAAAGAAAAACAGAAAAACAATGGAGAAAATCAGTATATGCATAAGTAGTTTCTTTAGAAAGACTGGTAAAATTAATAAACTTAGCTAAACTTACCAAGAATAAGAGAACACACAAATTATATTAAAAATAGAAGAGACATCACGACAAATCATACAGAAATTACAATAAGGGAGTATTACAAATACTTTTGTGGCAATAAAATTGATATTAGATAAAACTACCAAGGTCCCACAAGAAGAAATGCTATGTTTATTAAACATATTAAATTCTTACTAAGGAAGTATTTGTACTGTGAAATCTCCAGGTCTACAGGCTTCACTGATGAAATCTGTAAAACTTTACTTTTCAATGAGGTACTGGGGAATGAACCTAGGGTCTCAGCACTGAGCTAAATTGCTACTTTATATTTCCTGTTTGGAGACAGGGACTTGCTAAATTCATAACTTTCCCAAGTTGGGCTTGAAATCATAAACCTCCTGCCATAGCCGTCCACCGTGGTGGGATTACAGGCCTGTGCCACTGGGCTTGGATGAATTTTTTATTTACTTGTGCATTCATTCATTCATTCATTGAGACAGGCTCTTGCTCAGTCTAGGCTGGTCCTGAATTCACTATGTACCTAGAGTGGCCTTGAACTCACAGCAACCCTCCTGCCTCAGCTCCCATGTGCCAGGGTCAGCATGAGCCTCCACCCCCAGTTTGTGTGGTGCTGGGGAATTGTACTCAGAGCCTTGTGTTTGCCAGGCAATTACTCTAACTAATGTGCTATTCTTCTGACTCCCTTGGATGAATTCTATAAACATTTAAAGAAAATTCCAATTCTACACAAATGTTTCTGCTAAATAGGAGTGACCGTTTCACACTTCATCTTTGAGACCAGTTCTCAATTGTCAAATGAGACAGGGGTGTCACCCATGCTCCTTTAGGTAGCCCCCATCTGTGCCTCAGCAGGTAACCCCTCGCCCATCTGCCTCTGAGTAAACTTAATAAGCTTACTGGTTCACCACACTGGACCTTGGTGTAACGATTATTTTGGCCCTGTCTGGAGTTACAGAAGTTGGAATCCATGTTGCCCCAGGAAGTTATGCAACACCTGGCACCTTCTAACAAAATACCTCATGACTAAGGAGTTTCATCCCAGGGAACCAAGGTTAGCGTCACAGTTGAAAGCTGATGAATTTACTTTATTACACTAACAGGCTAAAGATTAAAACCCATTTAAACTATCTTAACAGGTGCAGAAAAATAAACAAAGTTCTATATCTTTCATTAAAAAAAGAACTTTCAACAAACTGAAAATAGAAAGTAGTCATTTCCTAAAAGTAATGAGGACAGATATAAAAACCATACGGTTCACATTATATGTAATAGTGAAAGCCAGTAAGCTTTCCCCCTAAGATTGGGAACTGGGCATTGACGTCTCCGCTCAGTATTTTTAGTCAACACTCTACTTTGTGACACTGCCTACTGCAACATATTTGATCTTGTGTTATTTAGTAGTGCGAGTTGAACAAGAAACTTTGCCCTGAACTACATCCTCCTGCAATTTTCAATTTTTGGTTTTTTGGAAACACAGTCTCACCAAGTTGCTAAATGGCCCAGGCTAAGCCTGAACTTACAATCCTACCTCAACTTCTCAGAGTGCTGGAATTACAGGTGAGCAACCCAGGTCTGACTGCAGTAAATTTTAATGTACAATTAATGAGAAAAAATTTCTTACATAATTTCTCTTCCTTTCCTTCCTGCCTTTCTCTTTTCTATTACTAGAGAGCTCAGAAGCCAGGGCCCTTATTCTGCTAATGTTGAAGAATGAACACCATGACCAAAGACAGCCAAAAGGAAGAAAAAGTAACTTTAAGGAATAAATGTGAGGGAGAAGGTGAGGTGGAAAGAACTCCCCTGCAAGTAGGAGGAGGGACAAGAGCCTGTCTCAACTGATCAACAATTATAATCATCTTTATAAGTGTCTTTCTATGAATCATGCATGTTCATTTTACTGTATCTATCTGGCCTTTACTGATTGGTATATATCAGCATTAAACTAGTTCGTTGGGATGCCAGTCAGGCATCCCCATCCAGGGTAGGTGCCCCTCCCTCAGCGCACAAGTCAACAGCACACACCTGAAAGCTCTATTCTGGGCAACTCCCAGACTCAACAGGTTAACAGAATCTTTCCAAGTCAAATCCCAAGCATCCGCCCCTTCCACCAAGGACCTATCTCCCAAAAACACACAGTTCCGAATACATGAGGCTTTTGGAGGACACTCAAGATCTAAGCCAGAGCAGTACTGAAATCTAAATGACTCTCCAGTGCAGGTCGGGCTTCTTGTTGCTTTGTTCCGTTTCTCTGTTAAGAATCTCTCTTCCATGGTGCCGGGTACATACCGGTGCCCTGCATCAGGGGGGTGTTATAAACCGGATTCTGAGGACCACCACACACCAATTTAGGGCAAGGTAAGTTTTCCTTAATGGCCGGCATCACCTGATCATCTCTAAGCAGAAACAGAGAGAACATCCCGGAACAGAAGCAGCAAGAGGCTTATATAGGGTTCAAGCAGGACAGCATCTCGCGAGTACATAACGACCAATCACAATGTGTCATGTGTACATATACCTTTGGCGGGCTGTGCGGTGGGCTGACAGAGAGACCTATTGCATTTAAGGTCCTTTGAGAGTAACCAATTACATACCAACACCTAGTGGTTATCTAGGTGGGGCTACATGACTCAGCACGAAATCCCATTGTTTCTGCAAAACCCAGGAAAGGTGACAGCAATAGAGTTCCCAAGGTCACAAGGGTTACAAGGAGACTTTTTCCAGGGCTTAACAGAAGGCCATCTTAGCTCAACTCAAGACAACACAGTTTACTGAAGAAAGTCCCAATAAGCTTCACAGAATGGAATTTCTTAAGAAAATCCATAGACTGAATTTTGTCACTAAATACCACAGGGGGCACCATGTGTGCGGTCCCTCTACTGCTGAGGGGATACAGGGGAGGTGGGTTGCACAGGGTCATTCAGAGTCAGACTTAAGGCTCTACCACAGGGTTCCCTGTCCCTCTTTCATCTCCTGGTTTGTGAAGTGATTCGGTCCTGTACATCCTACATCCAAGCTTTCGTTACAACGATTAGATTAACACGCACAACCTGGGTATTTCTTGGAGATGAGTTGAACTGAGGTTGCTCTTTTCGCTTCTTGTTGTTGTTGAAAGCAGGGACTCAGGCTGGGATCATAACTCAGTGGTTAAAGCGTTTGTCTACCAAGCACAAAGCCCTGAGTTTGACTCCCCAGCACCAGTTTTGGGTGTGGTAATACATACCTGTAATCCTAGCATTGTGGAGTCTGAGGCAAGAGGACTGCTATGAACTCGAGGCCAGCCTGGGCTACATAGTGAGTCAGGGCCAGCCTGTACTGCAGAGGAAGCCCTTGTTTTAAACAAAACAAAATAAAGAAAAAGGAAAGAAACGGTGTTGCTAAGTTGCTAACTTGCCAGGGCTGGGCTTGAACTTGAGATTCTTCTCTCTCAGCCTCTCAGAGTGTTTGGATTACAGGCCTGAAATACGGGTCCTAAAGCAGGTACCCAACCACTGTAGTACACCCTTCTTTGAGTATTAAATAGAAAGTAAAGTACATTTCTTATTTTTTAGATTTTTGAAAGTTTTTCTTTATATGTTGGTCTTTAAATTTATCGGTTTTACTTTGCATTTAAAAAGAAGCCGTGTAGTTTGTATAAAGACAACAAGAAAGATGAATTTAAAAGACCTCAGGAATTTAATAGATCTCAACCTTGCTGACTCAAGGGCATAAAAAGATGGATTCCTTGGTTTCTTTGTTTTTACTGAGGCAGGGTCTTGCTCTGTAGTCCAGGCTGGTCCTGAACTCACTGTGAAGAGCTTTGCTGAGGGGACTGGAGATGAAAACACGGGAGAAGCTGTCATTCTCTCAGGCCCACCTCCCTGCCTTCTGTCAGCACAGGACTCAATGGACTTGTGACTGCGCCCACACGTCCTCATACAGGTTCAGAGACACGTCTCAGCTAGGCCATGAAAGTGAAGTCCCTCAGTGATGATACCATAGGAAGATAAGACAGTAGGACACCTGCAGAAAGGCCTGTCTCCCCAGAAGTTAATACCACGGGCCCTGAAACAGTACAACTTAAAGGGAAGGAAGTCAAAAAGCAAGTGGACTAAACAGTCAATGAACTCAAACAAGACACACTTAAACAGGTGCGAGAAATGATGATGAAGCTCAAAGAGGAACTTACCAAGTAAATAATGATCTCAACAGATAAAAGTTTACTGAGTTTATAGTAGACACAAAACCTGGATGAGATAAATAAGGCATGAAAGAGAGGATTTTGGAACATTTTGGAAAATAAGTGGAAATTCTGAAATCAAGGCGAAACTCAGGACATGAAAAGTTCCTTTGAAAGCAGGGGAAGCTGTTTTGATCATTGTCAGGAAAAAGTATCAGACTTTGAAGACAAGGTTAAAGAATTATATGCTGCCATTCAGGCATGACTCCAACACACGTGAGCAACGTAGCCACTGGTTGACTCAAAGTAAACCAACCCCAGAATTATGAGTGTGAGAGAAGGACATCACAAAAGGTATAAAGAATCTACCCACTGAAATCATGGCAGAAAATTTACAGAAGCTAAGAAAATTAACAAGCAACTATAAAAAGTTTGTAGAACAGCAAATAACCTTGATCAGAAAAGAAACTCTCCACATCACATCATAATCAAAATCTCAGAAATTCAACACAAAGAGAATATTAAAAGCAGAAGTGAAAAACAGACATGATTCCACCAAGGCCAGCCCTTCCAAATAACTGCAGATGTCTCGATGCACACCGTAAAGGCCAGGAGAGCAGGGAACAAAATCTCTCAATCAAAATCTCTCAAAGAAAGCAAGTGTCAACCCAGGCAGTTGTATTCAGGAAAATCAGCCCTGCAAGTTGAAGAAGTGAAAAGTTTTTATGAGGAAGAAATCCTAAAGAACTTTATGATAAACCAGGATCGCAGACAATTTTTCAAGGATTCTTAGAACAGCAGCACTAAAGAACCACAGGAATTTAGAGATGCCAGGAAAGTGGATGTTCATTTTGGTTAAAAAGAGCTGTGGGCAGTGAATGGAACTAAAAAACAAAGGCCCCAAAGTTTGCCATGGGCAATGCCATAAAGTTGGAGCTGCCTTTCCTTAATCCTTTGGAGTTAATTTCTCTCTCTCTTTTTTCTCTCTTTTAGAGAAGGTTTTACTATGCCTGAACTAACAGCCATCCTCCTGCCTCAGCCTCCTAAGAGCTGGGGTTATAGAAGTGGGTCAGCACACTCACCTAATGTGGTATTGGGGAATCTAACGCAGAGCCTTGTGCTTGCTAGGTAAGTGCTTTAACCTCTGAGTTAAGCCCCCCAGCCCTATTATCTTCTTTTTCTTTTCCTTTCTTCCTTCCCTTTCTCCTTCCTTCCTTCCTTCCTTCCTTTCTTTCGTTCATTCGTTCGTTCGAGACAGGGTCTTGCTCTGCAGCCCAGACTGATCCTGAGCTCACTGGTGTACTGGTGGAGCCCAGACTGGCCTTGAACTTAGGACAATCCACCTGCTTCACCTCCCCAGTGCTGGGATTACAGGCATGGGCCACCACTCTGGCTAATTTCCATGTGGTACTGGGAGATCCAACCTTTGCCCTCCAGAGACCTCAGCTCACACTCTGCCCCCTTTTCCTAGACCCCCAGCAGGGCGGGAACAGGTGCTGAGCAGGTGGTTTAGCATCCTGGCTTGCAGCAGACCAGGTAGCCACTTTATTCACACAGAATCCTGGTTTGGGACTCAGCCTCAGCGTGCCCATAGTGTGAAGGTGACAGGGAGCAGGGCAGGGACAGTGCCCAGAGCCACACAATCTGGAAAGGTTGTGCTGAGTCAGCTTAAGGGCGAGAGAGAAAGATGACAAGTGGTTGGCAACTTTACCTACATTGGGGCCCATTGGAAGTAGTTGGGACAATCATGGGCAACCAGGTTCCAGGCTTGGTCAAAGGCCTCCGCGACAGCCGGCTCCAGGGGCCCCTCCTCAACAATAGCCAGGTTCTGCTCCAGCTGCTCCAGGCTGGACATGCCCAGGATGACCACGTCCCCGTGGGAAGCCTGCAAGAGGGAACAGGTGCATCTGTGCACACTCTGACACAGCAGTGCCAGGCACACACCCTGCTGATCCTGGGGATCTGGGATATGTATTTAGGCCTGGTTCTTCTCTTCACCAAGAATATCTATTGCCTCCAGGTGGTCCTGGCATTTGTCTCTCAGAGCTGCACTGTCCACTCTCCACCAGAAGCCTTGGCACCTACGGAAGCCTGTGTGGTCACTCAACCTTTTGGCTTCCAAGGCCTTTATTTACAGGGTTGTTGTGTTAATTACAGATTTCATGAACTACATTATGTTGCTCTGGATGTGGCACATCACAGAGGCTCACCCCAGGGCCGCGGTTCCCCTAGAATGACCACGCAGGAGAAAGGGCTTGGCAAAGGCAGTAGGAAAGAGTCTGAAGCTCCCAGCTGTGCACAGGACAGGCAGGCGGAGGAGATGTAGTAATTGTCCATGGCTGAGCACAATGCGGGCTTCAGCGTCAAATCCACACTCAGGGCTGACTGCACAAAGCTGTGGGAATTTAGACAAGCCAACAGACTCCTGGCAGTTTTCCCATGAAGGAGAAGACCAAGAGAACAGGACCCACCTAAGACAGTGTTTGTAACCTGGCACTTTCTGTGACTTCTCTAAGAACAAAGTACTCTCCAAGAAAGCGACCACAGAGACTTTTCAGAGGAAGTAGGTGGTATTCTCAGATATAACCAAGTAAGTATATATCCCACTGCCTTCTTCCACCTCACACCATTTAAAATTTAATAGAAAATGCAGAGTGCCAGGGCCAGGGGTATTACCTGAAGCTTGGAATGGTGGTACAACCACCGCAGGGCAGCTGAGGTCATGCTGGGGGCGCTGGTGCCATAGGCGGCCTGCAGGGCCTTCTCCACCAGGGCAATGGCCTTGAAGTGGTGCTCCTTCCAGTAGCTGAGGAGGTGGAGAGGAACAGAACAGGGGTCAGAACACTCGGGCCAGTTGTCAGCCCATTCCCTGAGTCACTGAGGAGTCGCTGTCATCAAGTAAAGGTGTTAAACTGTAAGCATCAGAGCACCTGCAGATTTTGCGGCCTCTTACCAGCATTGTTTTTATTCTGGAGTGCAGGAGGGGTACAGTGGGCAAGTGGGACTGAGCTTCAAATAACATCTAAGTGACTTGTGTCACAGAAAGGACCCGTGATGAGTCTTGGGTCCTAGTCCAACTTTTATGACCTCACGTGAAGCGCCTCCCTGCCCTCATCTGCTCAGTAAGGGAAGGGAGCTGCCCCCGTCCAGGTCCATACAGGGACCACAGCATACGAGGGACAGTTCAGGCTTCTGAGAGTATAGAAGGGGGTCTTACAGAAGAATCGGGGCCCAAGCATCTGTCTTGTATAGCCAGGCTTAACCTCTCCCTAACAGAAGATTCTACAGTTATCCCACTACATCCAAATACCCGAGGCGTTTGGGAGACACTCTAGATCCAAATCACAGCATCCCTCCCCTGGGCCCGAAAGACTCATATCTGCCTTTTTATATAAAACATTTAGTCCTTCTGTAAGAGTTGCCAAACTCTTAACAGTTCAGCACTGCTACAAGGTTCAAGTCCAAAGTCCCCTCTGAGACACAGGAAAACTCTTAGCTAAGAGCTCTCACAAAAAACAAAAAAGTTAAGCAATTTCAACACATAATGGCACAGGGTAAATATTCCCATTCCAAAAGAGAGGAAAAGATCTACAGAGAGTAATTGGGCCAAAACAAATTCTAAACCCACCAGGACAAGGGCTAAATCCTGTAGCCCTGGGTCCAGCCTTTGGGGTAAACTGCGGTGAGATGTAAGCTCCAAAGGGCTCGAATGGCCCTGACCCTACATCGTTGCCTCCGGCCACAAACTCCATGGCTTCTGACTCTGCCTACAGCCTGTGGCTTTCCTCAGGGAATGATCCACGTTTCTGGCATCTCCAAAATTTCAAGGTCTCCACTGCCCTCTCAGGGGCATACTGCCCAGCCTCTGAGGCCTGAAATCTGGGCGGAAGCCTCCATGATCCCACAACTCATGCATTCGCATGCCTGTTAAGCCGGCACCACACCGACAATGCCACCATTCTACAGTTATCCCATCACCCCCAAATTAGTGAGGCTTTTTGGGGCTACTCCAGATCCAAACCATAACATACTTTTTAGCAGTTCTGGAACTGTTAAGACTTTGGCACTTCTTAAACAAGGACTAAATGTTTTTGCGTTAAAAAATGGACATGAGTCTCTTGGGGACTGGAGGAGAAATGCTGTGGTTTGGATCTTGGGGGTCCCCCAAAAGCCTCATGCATTTGGAACCATGTGCTGTTGGGAGGGAGGTAGTGCCTGGCTGGAAGAAACACATGCCTGGGGTATGATCTGGAGGGTCTGTGCCAAATTATTAATACTCGGGTTGACTTGTGGGCCAGGAACTGAGGTGGGGGCACCCACCCTGGGTGTGGAAAGCCTAACTGGCAGCCTGAAGTAAGAAAAGGAAAGAAAAACTAAGATCGTTACAGCTACTCCCAGGGAAAGGTGGAGCTGTTCCCGAGCCTCCAAACCCAAGTCTGTCCTTGCTTTCATGTGGGCTCCGTCTTCTGTGCTGTGAGGACCTCTGCACTCTACCATGTACTTCCGCCACAGCCTATTCAAGGACTGGGTGAGACCGGAAGCTGTGCACTGAATACCTCTTTCATCCCTTAAGTTGTGGATGTTGGGTATTCTGTGTGAGCAAGGAAGAAGTAACTAAGGCACTAGGTAAGCACTCTCCCCCTGAAGCACATCCCCAGCCCAGTTTTTCTGCAATATTTAAAAAGGGCCAAGGGCATTGACCAGTAGTTAAAGCACTTGCCTAGCAAGCACAAGGCCTGGGCTCCCCTACTGCCTTACAAGCCAGGCATGGTGGAGCTCCAGCACCTGAGAGGCTGAGGCTGGAGAACTGTGGTGTGTTCTAGGCCTGCTTAGGTTCAGGACCTGTATGGACTACAGAATGAACCCCTGTCTCAACAAAAATATAAAGGATTTTAAAAAGCAAATAAATGAATGAATAAAGGTTAAAAAAAAAAAGAAAAGAAAAGGCCAGGCCTTGTTTTCTTGTTGGGCTGGCCTAAAATCCCAATACTCTGGGAGGCTGAGGCAGGAGGATGGCAAGTCTGAGCCCAACCTGGGCAGCTTAGTGATTTAGTGAGACACTGTTTCAAACTCAAAACTAAAATAAACAACTAAAAATAAAAAAGTAAAAGTAAACAATGTTGAGTTGAGACACACGCTGTAAACCAGCACGCAGGAGGGCTCATTCAGGAGGGTTATTTCAGGGTCAGCATGAGTGCCGTAGCTAGACTCTGCTCCCTCTAAAATGTAAGGGAAATCCAGAAAGGGACCGTGTTTGCGGCCAGCCTGGAGTACACAGTGAGTTCACAGCCAGCCTGGACTACAAAGGAATATCCTGTCTCCAACAATCAAACAAATAAACCAGAAAGAACAAAAACAAAAATTAAAAAAACCTTGACTGGCGCCAAGAACTACATAATTATGACTTGGGACATTGATCACAATATCACTGCAGAGAGTTTACAATGTCTAGATTCGATGTGTGCCATGTGACAGGGCCAGCATGAACTCCCAGATCCTCCACAGTCCATCCGAGCTTGTTCCCTCACTGCAGGGCGGGACAGGTCTTCCCAGGAAGAGACTCACGGTGCAGACCCCGCAGGAGGCCAGGGGTCCCCTCCCAGGCTACAGGTCCCTCCGCAGAGAATCATGGGGACAAACGGGGGGTGGGGTGGGCAGGGGCTCAGGGAAGCCCAGGGAATCCAGGGACCCAGGGCTGAGCATGATGGGAGAGACTGGCCTCAGGATACCAGCCTCCAGGAACGTCTACCTCAAGCTAAAGAGATCAGTGCCACTTTCCACCCTGAACTGACCCTGATGCTCACCGACTTCTATACATTGCTGCCCGCTCAATGCCAAAGAAGCGGCTCACAGGTGGATTCCCGTCTTTGTCTTCATACTTGTACCTGCCAGTCAGCAGGCCCCCTGCGGGAAGGCGGGAGTCAGACCCCGGAACAGGCTGCGCCCAGACACAGGGGGAGGCGAGGAGTTAGTAGGGATCGGGTCACAGCCTGGTGCTTTACAGAAGACCTCTAAGGACCCAAGGGCAGAAATGAGCAGAGATAGGGCCAGAACGCCCGCCCACCCAGAGCTCCCTGCCCCTTGGCACCCTTACCAGCCAAAGGGTTGAAAGCGTAGAACCTCAATCCAAAGTGCGGGAGGCAGGGGAAGAGCTCCGTTTCCACCAGCCGCGTGGTGGCGTTGTATATGCCCTGCAGGGAGAGGGGACAGTTGGAGAGGCTGGATGTGGCCAGCCAGGGACCCTGGTCACAGAGGTTAGGCATCATGTAGCCTGGGACCTGGACAGTCGGGGCACCCACTGAGTGGTGGTGGGGGAGGGGCTCGTCCGGCTTCAGCAGCTCAGCTGACACAAGCACAAACTTTGACCGGACACCAGAGTGAGAATCACAAGACCAAGGTCAAGGTCACTCTGCCCAGTATTCAAGTAAGGAGGGCGACAACAAGCATACCTGCACCAAGACACAACCTGACTTATTGCTCAGTTCTGTGACCAGGGCCTGGCACCACGCAGGAGCACTGACGTTGGTGGGAGGATGAGGAGGGGCTAAAGAGAGCCTGAGACCGTGGGGTCCCGAACAGAATGTGAAGGGGCTTCCCAAGGAAGAGCCATGTAAGTGTCACAGAGCCTGTCACCAGGGCATGAGGAGAAGCATTCAAGGAAAAGGAGCAGAGGGCAGGTGTGGAAGGAAGGAGCAAGGACTCAGGCAGGAAGTGAGCAGGAGCCTGGGAACCCAGCGGGGAGAGAAGGTGTAGTGCACAGGGCACCTGGGAGCCACCTAGAGGGAAGTGACAGACATGTAAAGGACACAGGGGCCAGTGAAAGGGACAAGGAGAACCCCGGATCAGCAGAGCCCTGGAGCCCTGCTGCCTGAGACCCCAGCAGCCCTGACCCCGGGAGCCCTCACCTGGTACACGGTGGGCTGGATCCAGCCATTGCTCCTGCACAGGGTACAGATCTCGGCCACCTCCCAGGCGGCATAGTTGGAGAGGCCGAGCTCCACAAACTTGCCCTGTGGGGGAGAGGCCCAGTCAGAGCCCAGCTCAGCCCAGGGGACCAGCAAGGGGAGACCCCGGTGGGGACCCCAAGAGTGAGGTCTGTCCCATCTCTGCTCTGGGTACCTTGGTGCCTCCACTCTGCTGGTACGGTCAGGGGGAGAGCCAGAGCGAAGAATGCCTCCCACAGCTGGGAAAGGGGCTGTTCTTACCTCTTTGTGCAGCTGGTTGCAGGCCCGCAGCGTCTCCTCCACTGGGGTGTCTTGGTCAGCCATGTGCAGGTAGAAGAGGTCCACACGGGGGCACTGCAGCCGCTTCAGAGACGCCTCCAGCTGGGACCGGAGACTCCGGCTTCAGTGAGTTCTCGGCTTCAGTGAGTTCTCGTCGAATGGATTGGCCTTGGTGGCAATCTTCACTGTTACATAGGAGAATTTTGAGAATAGACAGGCAGGACTAAGACAGCGCATTCGAGGGGCCTTGGGAGCAGAGGTGGAATCAAGGTGGAGTTCAGGTCCCAGTTAAGTCCCAGCCCAGCTGGGAACAATAAAGGAGAAGTAGCTAAGACAGGCAGCTTATATCCTCCCCCTCCCAGTTTTTCTAGATGCGCTATGTGGGTTTACAGTGTTCTACCACCCCTACCGAAGACGACCGCCTGAAACTGCACGAGCAAAATCTTTATAAAGGGCTCAAATCCTTCATCCTCTCGGGACCCTCACTCGAGCCCCCCTTTGACTTCTCCTCAACAGCTTTACTTTCTCAGTGAACCCCTTCTTGCTTTAAGTTTTCTGTGTGATCTCTGTGACTGGTTATTCTTAATCAGATCAAGAGCTCCTGAACCCGGACATCAGGAAACACCAGTGGTAACATTCACTTTGGAGGAGGAGAAATGGAATTTCAGGTTAGTTTATCAAACACCAGGGTAAGGGTCGGGTTAGGGGGCTAATGTAGGGCTGAGACACACCTGGGTTCAAACCCCAGCTGTGCCACTGCAGCTTTTTGACCTTGACTACACAACCTAGTGTCTAAAACCCAATCTTACTACTGCAAAGCAGCAATGAAAAGGACAGCGTCTCACAGGGAAATGCTGACGACTGACCTAACTTGGCTAAAATGGTGGTTATGAGCGGCTGACATCCTCACTATGGGTGACACGTGGGGCAGCTGTGCCAGGCCTGGCTCGAGGCAGAGAGGGGTTGAAGCCTTGCGGCTCCCAGGACTCGCAGTCAGAGGGGAGCCCCGAGATTCAGGGTGGCAATCCCAGCAAGCAGGAGGCTGAGGCAGGATGAGTGCGGTCAGTTCAGGACCAGCCTTGACTATAGAGTGAGACCGTGTCTCAGGAGACGCCATCTCAAAACAAAACAAAAATCCAGAGCAACAGCCAACATTTCTGAGCCTGGCTGACTGCAAGCACCTCAAATTGCATCAGACAGCAATCCTCCTGTCTCGGCCTCCCAAGTGCTGGGATGAGAGGTGTGTGCCTGGTTTATGTGGTGCTGTGGAATCAAACTCAGGTACTTAGTGCTTGACTTAGCACTTGCTAACCGCTGAGCCATTCCTCCAGCCCCTCTGATCCAATCTTTAAAATCTTAAGTTCCCCGTTGGGGAAAGCTTCCTTCAAGGGATCTCCTGGGCAGAGCTCCATACAGCTGTCTCTATATTCTCGCTTCCTTCAGGGTTTGTGTCAAATTTTCTCCGATGGCCTCTGACAGAGCTTGGCACAGATAGGTCAGTCCCAACTCTCAGCACCGCCTCCCTGGTGAAGGAGGAGGTACTACCAACCCCACAGACACCTGCAGATATTAGCAGCAGGGTTTCAGGGACCAGAGCACGGCTTGCGCACACAAAGGAGGGAGCAGGTCTCTGTCAGAGTTTCAGAACTGCATTTGAAACTGGGCCAGGGAATACCAGGGTGGTTAGATTAGGATTTCTGCAGATCAGGCCGGTCAAGGGTAATACTGGGATGGAGGGATAGATCAGAGGGAATGGGATGCACAGGACCAGGATATCTCTATCTCTCTCTCTCTCTCTCTCTCTCTCTCTCTCTCTCTCTCTCTCTCTCTCTCTCTGAGACAGGGTGTCTTTCTGTAGCCCATGCTGGTCACGAACTCACTAGGGAGCCCAAACTAGCCTTGAACTTGGGGCAATCCTCCTGCGTCAGCCTCCCGAGTAATGCTGGGACTAGAGGCGTGCACCACCACATCCAGCTTTACCGGTGCTGATAAAATGGAACTCAGGGCCTCAGGCTTTCTAGGCGAGCGTTTTACCCACGGTGCCACTCCTCCAGCCCTACAGCCAGAATCTGGTGTCCTAGGTGCACCATGGAGGAGACATCTCCGTGATTCCAGGCTAGACCACGGTTGAAGGCCAGGCCAGGGGCTAGGGTCAGAGTGACGCCCTGAGCAGCTCGGGGTCGCAGAGCTGTGGGGACGCGGGGGCTGGCCAGGGCCTGGAAGGCGGGGAAGCTGTGCCGGGGAGGAGCCAGCTCGGTACTGTTCTTGGGAGGGGAGCCAAGGGAGGCATTTACCTTTGCAGTCTGGGCCGCCCAGGCCGAGCCCCAGGCCGCCCAAGATGCTCTCAGACCGGCCGTCCGCGTATAGATAGGCCGTGTCGATCTGCGCGTGGCCTCGCCCCAGGAAGGCGCGCACGCACGCGGCGCTGGCGGACGCGTCCATGCGGCGACCCATCTCCATGGCGCCCAGCACGGTGGCGGGCCGGGTCTGCGACAGCGGCCGCGACATGGCCGCAGCGGAGGGGGCAGGAGAGGTGCCGCAGGCTTGTAGCGCACCCGAAGGGCTGCACTCCTTTCTGGGAAAGAGCTCCAACTCTTTCACGAGAAAGTTGGTCCCTCCCGAGTGGGCGGTGCTAAGGGGAAGGGGCGGTGCCGTGGGAGTGGCGAAGTGTGGTGGGCGGGGCGGGGGCGGGGGCGGGGCGGGACGGTGCAAGTTGCGGGTAGTTACCAGATAGTCGTCGCTCCGTGACTGGGCGACAGGTAGGAGTGCGCCGGTGGGACGCCTCGCGGCTCACGTGGCCCGCGCGACTCGGGTCTCGATTGCAGGTCCACGTGGGCGAGCTGGATCCGAACACTAAGAGTGAACCTGAAGGCGGAGGGCTGACGCTTTGGGACCTCCCTGCGCGGTCAAACCTTGAGCTGCCCTGGGACGGTCCCTGTCCCCGACACCCCCCCCCCCCCCCCCCCCCCCCCCCCCCCCCCCCCGCCCCCACCAAGGTCGTTCAGTGATGGGCGACCATGGTTGGGATTTAGCAAGGTGAAACAGGGATGCCCAGCTCATCACCGTGACAGGGAGGAATCGCGACCAGAAGGAGCCAGAGTCAAAAGGCCACACCCTGAGGCGTTTGATTTCTGTGCCACGCTTACACGGAACACTGGAGAGACAGGGCTCACCCTCCCTTCCGCCTGGCTGGATTAATCCCTCAACCTCGCATCTTCCACGTGGGAGAGGCCACAGCACCAAGGCACGTGGGCACTTCAGAGCAGCCACAGTGCTAATCTTTTCCCCCAGTGTCCATCTCTCTCCACCACACCCCCTGGCACGCTGGAAGCACACAGGAGTGTCACTCTGCCTCAGCACGCTGTTGGGGAACGGGGGCTGAGGACGCCCCAATCAGGGCCTCTACCGCTTGTGATCCTCCAACTTTGTTTTTCACTCTAAGCCTTACATTTTGGTATAGTCCTGACGTGTACCTTCCTCTGGCTCTCTGCCCCCAGCTTCACGTCTTTGGGAGCAGATTCTCTGAAGTTCCTACTCTGTCACCATCTTGGCCCCACCCCTCTTTTTAAATAATTTGTTGCATTCTATTTGTACCTTGTTGAGGATTTTAACATCTATATTCATTAAGGACATTGGTCTGTAGTTTTCTTTCGTTGTTGGTCTTTATCTGGCTTGTGGATCAAGATGATAGCTGTTTCCGGGAAGGAGTTAGGTAGTGTTTCCTCTCTCTCAATTTCATGAAAAAGTTTAAGAAACACTGGCACTAACTTGTCCCTAAAGTTCTGATAAAATTCTGCAGTGACTCCATCAGGTCCTAGGCTTTTCTTTGTTGGCAAATCCTTTACTACTGCCTCAATATCATGCATGGTTATTGTTCTTTTCAGGGATTTTATATATTCTTGGCTCAGTTTTGGTAATCATAGATAGCTATTTCTTCTGAGTTCATGAATTTAATGAAATAACCTTTTTTAAAAAAAGTTTCTTGCAATCCTCTGGATCTTAAAAGTATGTGTTGTGATTTCATCTTTTTCATTTCTAATTGAAATGAAAAATTCTTTTCTTTCCTTCTTTTGGTGAATTTTGCTAGAGGATAATCAATCTTATCCTTTTGAAGAATCAACTTTCTGATTCATTGATCTTTTGTGTTGTTGGTTTTAATTTCATTGCTCTCTGCTCAGATTTTTATAATTTCTTTCCTTCCACTGTCATTGGACTTGGCTTGTTTCTGTAGGACTTTCAGCTGCATGGTTAGAAAGTTTATTAGAGATTGCTCTATTTTTTTATATGTGCATTGTAGCTATACATTTCCTGCTGAGTACTGCTTTCATTGTGTCCCACAGAATTTGGTATGATGTATTTCCATTGTCATTTGGCCTTAGGAGGTTCTTGATTTCTTCTGTGATCCTTTGTTTGTTCAACAGTGTATTATTTATTCTCCCCATGCATTTGTATAGTTTCTCTAGTTACTTTTACTATTGATTTCTAGTTTTACTCCACTATGATCCAGTGTGCAGGACATGATTTTAATTCTTTTGTAGTTATTTAAACATGTCTTGTGAGTTTGCCTTGATAAAATAATGTCTGTTTTTCTCTTACTACTTTTAATATACTCTCTTTGTGTTGAATTACTATGGTTTTGATTATGGTATGTTGTGGTTTCTTTTCTGGTCAAAGGTTTTTGGTGTTCTATAATGTTCTTGTACCTGAATATTAGTTTTTTTCTAGATTCAAGATTCTTGTATGACTTTAGTAAGTTTGGTATGCCTTTGGTGCGGTTTTCTGCTCTATCTCCGACACCCATAATTCTGAGGTTGGTTCTCTCTGAATCATCCATCAATTGTTGTACCCAGCTACTTTCCACATTTCTAATTTTGTAGTTGTGCCTCATTATGGCATCTGTTTCCATGGCCTTGTCTGCAAGGTCTGAAATTCTGTCCTTGTGATGTTCAGACTGGGCTCAGGACAGAAGCGAGGAGCCCTTTGCCACAACCTGTGCTCCTGAGATCTCAGCTCACGCCCCGTTCCTTTCTCCTAGACCTCCAGCAGGGCGGGAACAGGTGCAGAGAAGCACAGGACACAGGCTGGTTTAGCCTCCTGGCCTGCAGTGGGCCGGGTGCCCACTTTATTCACACAGCAATCCTCATGTTAGACATGGCTTCACAGTGCCCATAGTGTAAAGGCGACAGGGAGCAGGACAGGGATATAGAGAAACAGTGCCCAGAGCCACACAATCCGGAAAGGTTGGGCTCAGCCATTGTAAGGGCGAGAGGGAAAAAGTGTTCAGCGCTTTGAGCCTCAGTGGTGCTTAGCGGAAGTAGCTGGGACATTCATAGGCAACCAGGTTCCAGGCTTGGTCAAAGGCCTCCACGACGGCCGGCTCCAGGGGCCCCTCCTCAACGATAGCCAGGTTCTGCTCCAGCTGCTCCAGGCTGGACATGCCCAGGATGACCGCGTCCCCGTGGGAAGCCTGCAAGAGGGAACAGGTGCATCTGCGCACACTCCGACACAGCAGTGCCAGGCACACACACTGTTGAGCCTGGGGATCTGGGATATTTATTTAGGCCTGGTTCTCTTCACCAAGAATTTCTATTGCCTCCAGATGGTCCCAGCATTTGCCTCTCAAAGCTGCACTGCCCACTCTCCACCATGAGCCTTTGGCACCTGGGAAGCCTGGGTGGTCACTCGAACTTTCAGCTTCCAAGGCCTTGATTTCTCAAGGTGGTGGTGGGAGTTAAGAGATTTCACAAAGTACAGTATGTCGCTCCGGGTGGGGCATGTCACAGAGGCTCCCTACAGGGCCACCATTACTATATAACGTTCAAAGTGGAGAAAGGGGTTGGAAAAGGACAGCAGGGAAAAGACTGAAGCCCCCAGCTGTGCTCGGGGGGCCAGCAGGGATGCTATAAATCTTCATGGC
Source organism: Ctenodactylus gundi (assembly GCA_004027205.1). Lineage (NCBI taxonomy): Eukaryota > Metazoa > Chordata > Mammalia > Rodentia > Ctenodactylidae > Ctenodactylus > Ctenodactylus gundi. Next base: position 21,121 of record PVKB01006722.1, read on the forward strand.
TAAAAACAATGCATGCTTTGTGGCCACCACATGCCACTGTGGGAATTTAGACAAGCAGACAGACTATGGAAACTTCCCCATGCAGAACGGGGACATCATCTGTCTCAGGGCCATCGTAAGAAAGTGTTCTCAAGCTGGCACTCCAGTGGTTTCTCTAAGAATGAAGAAGCCCTTCAAAAGCACTGAACCACAGAGATTTTTCAGAGTAAGAAGGTAGTATTCTTATATATAACCAGATCATTATATAGCCCTCTGCCCTCTTCTACCTCACACCACTTAAAATTTAAAAGCAAACTCAGGGCCAGTGAGATTACCTGCAGCTTGGAGTGGTGGTACATCCACCGCAGGGCGGCCGAGGTCATGCTGGGGGTGCTGGCGCCATAGGCGGCCTGCAGGGCCTTCTCCACCAGGGCAATGGCCTGGAAGTGGTGCTCCTTCCAGTAGCTGAGGAGGTGGGGAGGAACAGAACAGGGGTCAGAACACTGGGGCCAGTTGTCAGCCCAGTCCCTGAGTCACTAAAGGGTCACTGTCATCAGATAATGGTCTTAAACTGTGAACATCAGAGTGCCTGCAGATTTTGGGGCATTGTTCTGGAGTGCAGGTGGGGTGCAGTGGGCAACTGGAACTGAGCAACAACACCTAAGTGACTTGTGTCGCAGAGAGGACCTGTGATGAGTCTTGGGTTCCAGTCCAGCTTCTATGGCCTCACGTAAGGCACCTCCCTGCCCTCATCTGCTCAGTAGGGGAAGGGAGCTGCCCCCTGCCGGTCCATATAGGGACCAGAGCATATGAGGGACAGTTCAGGCTTCTGAAAGTATAGAAGAGGGACGTACAGAAGAATCGGGGCCCAAGCATCTGCCTGGTATAGCTGTCTGGGAGGCTGAAGTAGGAGGATGGCAAGGTTGAGTCAGTCTGAGCAGCTTAGTGACTTAGTATAAAGACACTGTTTCAAAATCAAAACTAAAAATGTGCTGGAGTCATAGTTTCGTGTGAAGGACAATCTAACACTTAAAAAGCTTTGTGTTGGGACACATACTTGTAAATCGGCACTCAGGTGCCTAATGCAAGAAGTTCATTCAAGGTCAATATGGGCACCATAGCCAGACTCTGCTCCCTCTCTAAAGTATAAGAAAAATCCAGAAAGGGTCTGGGAGCATAGCTCAGTGGTTAAACTGCTTGCTTAGCATGTGCAAGGCCCTGGGTTCAATTTTCCAGCACCATGTAAAAATTATCTGTGTGTTTAGGGCCAGCCTGAGGTATATGGTGAGTTTGGGACCAGCCAGGACCACAGAGCAAGATCTCTCTGGATCAAATCAAAAACCCACACAAAAAAGAAACAAAAGAACCCAGAAAAGAGAGAGAGAGCACTACACTGGCCCCAAGAGCTATATAATTATGACTTGAGGCACTGATCATAACATTGCTGCGAAGAATCTACAAACTTAGATTCTAGATTCCATGCATGCCATGCAACCAGGCCAGCATGAACTCCCAGATCCACATTCCCCCCGAGCCTGTTCCCTCACTGCAGCGTGGGAGCAGCTCTGCTCAGGGAAGAGACTCACGGTGCAGTCCCGGCAGGAGGCCAGGGGTCCCCTCCCAGACCATGGGTCCCTCCCCAGAGAATCATGGGAACAGACAAGGAGGAACAGGGGCTCAGGGAAGCCCAGGGAATCCAGGGACCCAGGACTGAGCATGAGGGGAGAGACGGGCCTCAGGATACCAGCCTCCTGGGACATCTGCCTCAGGCTAAGGGGACCCGTGCTCCTTCCCATCCTGAACTGGCCCCATAGCTCACCGACTCCTGTACAGCTCAGCCCACATATTGCCAAAGAAGCGGCTCTCGGGTTGATTCGTGTCTTTGTCTTCATACTTGTACCTGCCAGTCAGCAGGCCCCCTGCGGGAAGGCGGGAGTCAGACCCCGGAACAGGCTGTGCCCAGACACAGGGGGAGGGGAGGAATCTAGTAAGGATCGTGATCACAGCCTGGTGCTTTACAGAAGATCACTTAGGACCCAAGGGCAGAAATGAGCAGAGATAGGGCCAGAACGCCCGTCTACCCAGAACTCCCTGCCCCTTGTCACCCTTACCAGCCAAAGGGTTGAAAGCGTAGAACCTCAATCCAAAGTGCCTGAGGCAGGGGAAGAGCTCCGTTTCCACCTGCCGGGTGATGGCGTTGTACATGCCCTGCAGGGAGAGGGGACAGTTGGAGGGAGGGTGTGTCCAGAAAGGGACCCCAAATGTAGAGATTGTCATGTAGCCTGGGACCTGGACAGTCGGGGCACCAGCTGGGTGGCGGTGGGGGTGGGGCTTGTGCGGCTTCATCAGCTCAGCCAACAGTTACAAGGACAAACTTTGACTGGATGCCAGAGTCAGAACCACAAGACGAAGGTCAAGGTCCCTGCCCTCCAGGAGTAAAGTAAGGACGGCAACAACAAGCCTAATCGCACCAGGAGTTAGCCTGACTCCCCTGGTGACCGCAGGTGCACAGAGGTTTCTGGGCAAAGGAGTAGGAGGAGGCAAAGCAGAGCCTGAGACCTCGGGGTCCAGGGGGCATCGGGGAGGGGCTTCCCAAGGAAGAGCTCTGCATGCGTCACTGAGCCTGTCTCCCAAGGCCCAGGAGGAGCGTTCCAGGCTGGAGAGCAGAGAGCAGGTGTGGAAGGAAGAACAAGACACCACTCAGGCAGGAAGTGAGCAGGTGCTTGGGATCCAGGCTGGGAGGCGTCATGCAGAGGGCACCTGGGAGCCATTCACAGGCCCTGAGCAGGGCAGTGACAGCCATGTAAAGAACACAGGGGACAGTATGAGGGACAAAAACCACCCGGGATCATCACAGCCCTGGAGCCCTGACGCCCGAGGCCCCAGCAGCCCTGACCCCGGGAGCCCTCACCTGGTACACGGTGGGCTGGATCCAGCCGTTGCTCCTGCACAGGGTACAGATCTCGGCCACCTCCCAGGAGGAATAGTTGGAGAGGCCGAGCTCCACAAACTTGCCCTGTGGGGGAGAGGCCCAGTCAGAGCCCAGCTCAGCCCAGGGGACCAGCAAGGGAAGACCCGGGTGGGGACCCCAAGAGTGGGGTCTGCCCTGCTCTGCTCTGGGTGCCCTGGTGTCTCCACTCTGCTGGTAGGGTCAGGGGGAGGGACACAGTGGAGACCACCTCTGGGAGCTGGGGGGATGGAGCCGGGGCCGCCCTCACCTCCTGGTGCAGCTGGTGGCAGGCCCGCAGCGTCTCCTCCACTGGGGTGCCATGGTCAGGCAGGTGCAGGTAGAAGAGGTCCACACGGGGGCACTGCAGCCGCTTCAGAGACGTCTCCAGCTGGGACCGGACACTGTCCGGCTTCAGGGTCTTCCCGTCTAATGGATTGGCCTTGGTGGCAACTTTCACTTTGGAGGAAGAGAAAAAGAAGTTCAGGCCAGTTAATGGGACACCGGGTTTGGGGCTGGGTGGAGAAGGGGAAAACATAAAGGAGACGCAGGCCTGGGTTCAAATCCCAGCTGCGCCACTGCAGCTTTTGACCTTGACTACATAAGTTAGCATCTGAATCCCAATCTCGCACCTGCAAAGCAGCGGCGGTGCAAAGGACACAATCTCACAGGGAGGTCCGGGACCGCCATCTGCGCTTGGCTGAAATGGTCTTTATGAGCTCCTGGCATCCTCACTATGGGGATGACACTTGTGGCATCTGTGCCAGGCCTGGCTCGGGGCAGAGGGAGCAGAAGCTTCCAGGCTCCAAGGAGTTGCAGTTGGAGGGGACCCTCTGGATTAAGGGGCAGGTGAGTACAGATGACTGGATAAAGAGGCTGGAGGAATGGCACACAAGTTAAAGAGCTTGCCCGGCAGGTGCAACGCCCTGAATTCAGTTCCCCAGCACCACATAAGCTGGGCATAGTGATGCATGTTTGTAATTTCAGCACTCAGGGTCTGAGGCAAAAGGATTGCTGTGAGTCCAGGACTATCAGTGAGTTCAGGACCAGCCTGGACAAAAGACTAAGACCCTGTCTCAAAGAAAGAAAGAAAGAAAGAAAGAAAGAAAGAAAGAAAGAAAGAAAGGAAAGAAAGAAAGAAAGAAAGGAAACAGGTGACTGGATAAAGAAGTGGTATATATACAAAATGGAGTAGTCCTCTGCCATTCTGACGTCTGCCATTAAGAACGGCAAACTTGAGTAATTTCTGGGAAAACGGATGCACCTTGAGACCATTACGCTCAGCGAAATGAGTCAGACTCAGATAGTTAAATATCCTATGGTTTCTCTAATATGAGAAAGCCAAACCTTAAAAACATGTAAGAGACACGAAGTAAGAAGATGGACTTTGTAGAGAGGGAAAGAGAAGAGGCAGTGGGAGGGTGGGAAGGAGAAAGGAGGATGATACACTAGAGAGAGAGAAAGAGAGAGAGAGGACCACATGGGTTGATAGTGGGAGTGGGGGGGGTTGTGGGAGGATCAAAAAAGGGGGAGGGGAAGAGATTGTAATTTTGTCCCAATATATATGTGCACGAAGGACTCAAGTTCAACGTAAACATTATGTATTTCATATATGTATAATAAAATGGGGGAAAATGTATAAAAATAGATCAAGGGGCAGGGAAATGCACCCGGTGCTCAGGGCTCAGTAGAGTGGGCACTGGAAACTCAGGAAGCTCATTAGAACTGCCATTCAAATCAGAGGCCACCTGTTGACAATAAGGGGGAAGCTCATTTTTAAATGTGGGGACAGGAAAGATGCAAGGTTTAAGATCCAGTGTGTAAAAAGCACATCAGGGGTAGGAGACCACAGCACAGGCCAGATGACAACGGGCCATCAGGGAACAGCACGGACGCTGGTGTCTGCGCGAGCCTCTGAACACTTTTACGATGTGACATGAGTAGAGTGGGGTGTGAGGCAGGAACTCAGTAGAGACACGAGAGGCCTCTCGGGGGCCTCAGGGAAGGAAGTGTGGGAATCAGCTGGAGTCCCCACCCGGGAAACCGCAACAGAGGCGGGATCCACAGGAGCCCCGTTCCCTCCCGCCTTGTCAGGAATCCTTCATAGCATCGGACTGAGGGCCACTCCCCCCACGCCCATGTCCTCCCCTGAAGCCACACAGGCCCCTCCAACCCCAGTAGGGTCCTCTCACTGCCTTTGCACACCCAAGCCCACAGCCTGGGGACACTCTGTTCACTTTTATTCTTCCTGGCAAACTCCTATCCAATCTTTAAATCTGAAGTTGTCTTTGGGAAAAGGTTTCTTCAACGGCTGTCTCCTAGTCAGTGCTCTCTCTACCCTCCAGCCATCTCCAAAATCTGAGCTTCCTGGAGAGTTACTGTCAATTTTTCCCCTGCAGCCTTAAAAAAAGACTGACACAGACGGGTCAGCTGCATCTCGCAGGGCCGCCACCCTAGTGAAGAAGAAGTACTGCCAACCCCAGAGACACCTGCACGAGCTAGGAACAAGGTCCAGGGACTGGAGCCTGGCTTTCACCCGCAAAGGAGGAAGCCGATCTCCTACACGGTTCCAGTCGCATCTGAGACTGCATCGGAGAGTGGCAGGGTGGTTAGACTAGGATTTCTGCAATTTAGGCCGGTCCAGGGCAACTTGGAGGCGGGATCAATGGGGAGGGGCTGCAAAGAGTCAGATTCTGACTTCCTCCGAGCTAGCTCTGTGGTTCCAGGCTACAGCAAGGTTGAAGGTTAAGATCTGGTTTGGGGCATCACTGTGGTGAGCGTCCTGGGCCGCCTTCCCGGGATGAGAGAGAGTTGGAAAGGCGTGAGGGTAACGTAAAAGTCACTGTGCGGTGCTAGAATGACGCCCCCGAGCAGCTTGGGGCGCGCAGAGCTGTAGGGAGGGCAGGGCGAGGCCAGTGCCCCGGGAAGGGGCGGAAGCTGGGCTGGGAGGCACCTGCTCGGTACTTCGCGTCGGGAGACATTACCTCTGCAGTCAGGGCCGCCCAGGCCGAGCCCCAGGCCGCCCAAGATGCTCTCGGACTGGCCTTCGGCGTAGTAGTGGGCCGTGTCGATCTCGGTGTGGCCTCGCCCCAGGAAGGCGCGCACGCACGCGGCGCTGGTGGTCGGGTCCATGCGGCGACCCATCTCCATGGCGCCCAGCACGGTGGCGGGCCGGGTCTGCGACAGCGGCCGCGACATGGCTGCAGCGGAGGGGGCAGGAGAGGCTCCGCACAGAAGAGCCCGCGGGGCGCTGGAAAAGTCCGCACGAGTTTACGGAAGAGCGTTCCTGCTTTATTGAGAAAGTTGGCCCCTTCCACTGGTGGGCGGTGCGACGGGGGGAGTGGCGGTATGTGGGGGGCGTGGCGACGAGGAGGCAGGCCGACGGGCCGGGCGGTGATGTGCATGGATGGTTATTAGGTAGTTATCGCGCAGGGACTAGGAGCGGCAGGATGTGCGCGCGATTGCAGGTCCACGTGGGTGAGCTGGATCCGAGCGCAAGGAGCGAACCTGAAGGAAGACGTTCCGGGGCCTCCCTGCCTTGTCACCCACCCCCCTGCTTTGGCCTCGCCCCTAGAGCTTTCCTGGGTGTCCCCCACCTCCTCCAAGGGAGTTCGGGTGAGAGGTGACCCTTCGCTATCAGAGTTGTGGCTTGACAAGGGTGCCAGTCAGAAAAGCCTTGGCAGCCTGCTGTTCTCCACCTGGACAAAAATACCCTTCAAACCGGAAGGCAAAGTAAAGATATTCAGAGACGCCGAGTGGGGGAGAATTCAAAGGCAAGGAACTTTCATGGCAAGAAATATTCAGAGAGAAGGAAACGCGGATATTTTTCCACATTAAAAAATGAAGTGGATCCAAAATCGTGGACCCACGTTCTTAAGCTTTAAAAAGATAATTGGGGGTTGGGTGTAGCTTAGCGAAAGAGAGGTCGCCTCGCGTGGGTGAGGCCCTTGGTTCCAGTCCAGCACCATTGCTGAAGATTAGGGGCGAGCTGGGGAAGTTATCTCGGCCCTTAAAAAGTTCAGCAAACAACTGGCCCGTGACTCAGCAATCTCAGTCCTAGACGTTGGCTCAAGGGATCACACATCCCTGTGCACCAGTGTTTAGGGTAATCGTCAAAACATGGCAACAATCCAAATGGCCCTTGACTGCTCAGTGGAGAAATTAATGCGTGTAGGACAGTGAAACGCAAGTGCACTGCCTGTGGACACGGTAACAGGGGAGAAATCTCAACTAGAAGGAGCCAAAGTCAAAAGGCCATACGGTGAATGGTTACATTTCTGTGACACTCCTGCAGAGTGTTTCTGGAAAGACCAGAAACCAGCCAGTGCCTGCCAGGAGCTGCGGGCAGGAGGGGGAGGATCACGGGCAGATGGAACTGTATTGTATGTGGGTTGCAGTGGTGATTCTTGTGACCACACATCAGAGCCACACAACTGTACACTAAAAGGGTGACCTTTATAGTATATAAATTGTATGTTAAGAAAGAATTGATAATTGCCTATGTGAGGTAAAATAACTTTTTTGGGGTGGTGATACTATTGTATTTTTAGTGAAACAAATGAGGAAAAAAAAAGCCTGTAACCCGAAAGAAATAATTTTAAAGGAATCTTTATCAGCCGGTGACCACACGGTGGCTCATGCCAGAAAATCTGTGAGCCCTCAAATGTAAAAAGGGAATGGTTTCTAAAACCTTGATGATAGGAGGGTCATGTAGTTACAGGCAAGGTTACAGAAGCGGATGGCTAGCTGTTGAAAGGCCATGAAACTGCTCATCACAAAGCCTACAGCTGTAGATGTTAAATGTTAAATGTTCAGCATCTTTGGGCATTAGAGAAATGCAAATCAAAGCAACACTGGGTTCCTTCTAATACCAGTAAGAAGAACTGGTATTAAGAACTCAAAAAATAATAAATGCTGGCTAGGCTCTGGGGATACGGGAACCCTCCTACATTGCTGGTAGAACTGTAAACTGGTACAACCACTTTGGAAAGCAGAATGGAGATTTCTCAAAAAACTGAAAATCAATGATAATCCATTTGACCCAGCTAGACCTCTTCTGTGTATCTTCCCAGAAGAGTTAAAGTCATCACACAAGAGTGATACACGCCTACCATGTTTATAGCAGCACAATTTATAATACCCAAAACTTGGAAGAAACCAAGGGGCCTTTCAATAACTGGGTTCATCACTGGTGTGGCTTACTACAAATATGTTAGCAGAAATCTCAATGAATGGGGGTTTTAAGGTTATTCCATCAATAGAGACACTTGAAAAGCTCTTTGTTAGGATCTGTTCGGCAGAATTAACTTTTTGAAAAAGTTTTATACACAAAAATTCATATTATTAAATTTGTAGCCATAATCAGAAGATTTGAATCATAGTTGGCCTTTTTTCTATTTCCTTGACTATTGTAATTTCCACTTTTATAACAGTTTTGATTTGAAAGATGAATTTGTTTATTTAAAACAGTCACAAATCCTTGAGGTTGTCATCTACAACCTTTAAAATAATGGTGTTACTGTTAGGATTGATCAAAAGAATACACTCCAAAAATTGAGATGAAACATTGGTACACAGCAAGACATAAGGAAAACAGGTGAGAAACTGTGACCACCTCTTGATGATAGTTTTCTAAGTGGAGAGATCTTTGGATGCACTCACATAGACTTTCCTGGTTTGTTTTCAAATGGAAAACTTGCTTCCTTGACAAAATTCATAAAGGAGTATAAATAATTATATTATTTCATCTCCATGATTTTGTATACTTTTGCTATTGATTTGTTATTCCACTGTAATCCATTGTGCAGTGAGTGCTTTTAGTTCAGTAAATCTTTTGTATTTATTTAAGCATGTTTTATGTCCAAGGATATGGCCTATTTTGGAAAAAGTCCTATGTGCTCCTGAGAGAAAGGTATATATATATATATTGTTGATGTTGGCTAGAGTGGTTGCTAGAAAACTGTTAAGTGTATTTGTTCCATGGTGTGATTTAGCTCTGATGTTTCTTTGTTGAATTTTTTTGTCCAGTTGAAATGTCTATTTTTGAGAGTAAGGTACTGAAGTCTACTAGTATGACTGTATTGGCACCCATCTGGCCCTTCCTATCCAGCGGTTTCTGTAACTGGGTGCACCTACATGGGTGCGCTTATATGTTCATAATTATGAGCTCTGCTTGTCGGGTTTTTCCTTCTACTAGTAGACACTGTCCACCTTTGTCTCTTTTGATCTGTTTTGTTTTGAGGTCTGCAGTGTATGAGAATAATATGGCTAATCGTGCTTGTTTCGGCACAACAGTATCATGTGGTATTAGATTCCAGCCTTTTACCCCTCACTCTGTGTGAAATGAGTCTCCTGCAGACCAGGCTGCCTGTGTTTTTTGGTTAACTCTCCCACTCTGTGTCTTTTGATTGGTGAGTTGAGACCATTAGCAGTGAGAGTAATTATTGTAAGAATTTGACTGAATCCTGTCGTTGTCCTGTTCTTCTAGTGTTGCTTCTTTGATTTTTCTTTTTTTTATACTTTCTCTTTAGATGTTTCCTTTCCTTTGTGTTCTTTGGTGCTGCTCATCTCTCTGGCTCTGTAAGATTTCTTCAAGTATTTCCTGCAGTGCTGGGCTGGTGGTCACACATTTCTTTAGGGTTTCTTGATCATGAAAAATTTTTACTTCTCCTTCAATTTTCAGGGATAATATTGCTGGATACACCACCTGGGTTGACACTTGATGTCTTTTAAGGCTTGAAAGATTTTGCACCAGGCCTTTAAGGTTTGCACTGAAAAATATATAGTAATTTGAACCGATCTGCCTTATAAAATAATGTCTGTTTTTCTCATATGACTTTTAATATTCTCTCTCTGTTGAATTGCTGAGGTTTTTATTACGGTGTGTTGTGGCAATTTTCTCTTCTGATTAAGGTTATTTGGTGTTCTCTAACCCTCTCGTACTTAAATATTAATGTCTTTTCCTAGATTTGGGAAGTTTTCTTGCATAATTCTGGCAAATATATCTTTGGTGTTATCTTCCAACAATTCTGAGGTTGGTTCTCTTTGCATCATCAATCAGCTGTTATATTCATCTACTTTGCTCACTTCTAATTTTGTGCTTGATAATGGCAGTTGGTTCCTTAGACTTGTCTTCAGCGTCTGAAATTCTGTCCCCACAATGTCTGAGCCAACTCCCTGTGCTTTCAAATGAATTTTTCATATCCTGAATTTCAGCCAGATTTCGGATTTTCTACTTTTCTATCAAAATGTTCCTTCACATTTTGCATTTCCTTATTTACTGTTGGGTTCATGCTGTGTTTTGCTGAGCCCATGCCTGAGCTCCCATGGGAAACAACCTTGGGGTGATCCCACAGGGCACTGTACTCTGTATATGACCCATCTGCTCCATGGTCAGAGGGTTGTTGTGGAAGGGACGCTTTCTTCCCTTTTCAAGTCTATCAAGCAATGCCCTCCCCTGCTGTGGCTGGGAATGGGGTCAGCATGCCTGCTTTGGAAATACTGCGTGTTCCTTAGAGCGACAGACCACTTTCACTGTGTTCTACTTTCAAAGATTGTTAAACAAGGGTTAATTATTGCTTTGCTAAGTTTTACATTTTACTCCTTTGTTTTACCTTAATATAAAGGCTTGGGTCAGAACCCCAAGCTGCTCTTAAGCAGTTAGCCTTGGGCTCTCTGGTTTGCTTCATCCACTTGACAAAACCTCATCCTTGGAATTCAGCTGGAAGTGGTGAGGGGGACAACAGTTCGCCTCCGTCAACTTTTCACTCGTGGCTTCTCTATGCTCAGCAAGCTTTGTACTCATTAGGACTATTTGTCCAGTAAGTTCCTCTTTGAGCCCGCCGATCATTACTTGCATTTCTTTAAGAATACCTTGTTTAAACTGACTGTTGGCAGAAACCAACACATCTACTGGCTTTGTGACTTCCTTCCCTACGGCTTCCACTATTTCAGGGTCCATGACATTAACTTTTGCAGTCTCAGGTGTTTCTATGTGTTCTGTTGCCTTATTTTCCCATGATTCTGTTCTTGAAGGACTTCATTTTAATGGCATAACCAAGAGGTTTCTTTGGGTGTGTGGAGGGGAGCCAAAAATCCTCTGAGTTCTGTGCTGGCAGTGAGGGGTCACCTAATAGTGCCACGGCCTCTGAGGTGTCTGGTTCACACCCTGCTCCCTCAGCAAAGCTTTCCCATCTGGCCTAGCATTTAATCCCCAGTAATGGAGGAAGAAAAAGAAAGGTGTAATTTTTTAGGGTGTAATTTCGATAGACGGTGTATTGAATCTTTTACATTAAGTGATTCAATTTGAGGGTGGCCTAATATGTGGTACCTGATGCTCACTTGAGGTCTAGAGGGAGACAATGCAGAATAATTTTTTTTTTTTTGAGACAGGGTCTCGCTCTGTAGTCCAGGCTGGTCCTGAATTCACTATGGAGCTCAGGCTTCCCTAGAACTCATGGCAATCCTCCTTCCTCAGCCTCCTGAGTGCTTGGATTATAGGTTTAAACACCCTCGCCCAGCTTACGTGGTGCTAGAGAGTGGATCTCAGGGCCCTGTGTTTGCTAAGCAAGCGCTCTAACCATGGTGCTATTCTTCCAGCTCTAGGGTGACGTCTCTCTGCTAAGAGTCAGCTGGGACTAGGGATGGAGTTCAGGGGTAACGCACTTGCCCAGCATGTGTGAGGCCCTAGGCTGAGCCTAATCCCCAAAGAAAAAGACAAAGGGGAAGGAGAAGTCCATGAAGCCGTGTGCAGGGCTCCTCCCACTTGATAGCAAACGAGACTTTCCATAGAACAGTCCTCAGGACGGATGGCTTGTCTGGATTCTAAGCTGTGTCCATTCCATGACCTCCAGAGGGGTTGATGCGTGCTGCTGCTGCTCCTGCCAGGAGCCCGACCTCTGTGTCCACCCCCCATGCCACCCACACCCAACACACACAGCCTGAGGGGTTCGCTGCACGGGGGACTGGCAGCTAACAATGACCACACCTGAGAATTTTCCCTAGTTTTGGGCGCCTCCGGTATGGAAGAGCAATTTGCCGGGGATTGCAGCTGCCGGTGGCCCCAGCCCCAACAGAAGGAAGCCCAGAGTTAGAGCCAAGAATTTCATAATGACCAGGCAGGAGGTTTTGGCTGGTGGTGAGGACTTGTAGTCTCAGCTAAAAGGGAGGCTGAGTCAGGAGGATTCTATGAGCCCAGGAGCCGGAGGCCAACCTAATCAACACAGACAGATCCCCTTTCAAAAAGAAATACAGAAAGGAAAACCGCATTTTAAAAAAGAGGAAAATTCACAGCATGCTGAGAACCATTTTTCTTCATCTTAGTGGTGACATTAATGGTAATTTCTATCAAAATTGTTCCATTTCTGAATATTTAAGAGAGGCAACCCCGAAAGAGAAAAAAGCTACTCCTAGGGTGCACAGCCTTTTTTTTCTTTTTCTTTTTCTTTTTCCTGTTTTTGGCTGTCATATATTGAAGAGAGAGAGGTCAGGCTGAGTTGAGGACAGGGCTGAGGAGCCCTTTGCCAGGGCAGCGTGCTCCTGACGTCTCTCACAACCTGTGCTCTTGGAGACCTCAGCTCAGGCTCTGCCCCTTCTCCTAGACCCCAGCAGGGTAGGGACAGGTGTGGAGCAGCACAGGAGACAGGCTGGTGGTTTAGCCTCCTGGCCTGCAGCGGGCCAGGTACCCACTTTATTCACACAGAAATCCTGTGTGGGACTCAGCCTCAGCGTGCCCATAGTGTGAAGGTGACAGGGAGCAGGGCAGGGACAGTGCCCAGAGCCACACAATCTGGAAAGGTTGTGCTGAGTCAGCTTAAGGGCGAGAGAGAAAGATGACAAGTGGTTGGCAACTTTACCTACATTGGGGCCCATCGGAAGTAGTTGGGACAATCATGGGCAACCAGGTTCCAGGCTTGGTCAAAGGCCTCCGCGACAGCTGGCTCCAGGGGCCCCTCCTCAACAATAGCCAGGTTCTGCTCCAGCTGCTCCAGGCTGGACATGCCCAGGATGACCGCGTCCCCGTGGGAAGCCTGCAACAGGGAACAGGTGCATCTGCGCACACTCTGACACAGCAGTGCCAGGCACACACCCTGCTGATCCTGGGGATCTGGGATATTTATTTAGGCCTGGTTCTCCTCACCAAGAATATCTATTGCCTCCAGATGGTCCCTGCATTTGCCTCTCCACCAAGAGCCTTGGCACCTGAGGAAGCCTGGGTGGTCACTTGACCTTTAAGCTTCCAAGACCTTTGTTATTTAGGGTCATGCTGGGAATTTCAGATCTCATGAAGTACAATAATACACTGTTCCGGGCGAGGCACGCCACAGAGGCTCACTAGAGGGGAGCCCTTACCCTAGAATGTCTGTCCTGAAGAAAGGGCTTGGAAAAGGAAGCAGGGAAATGGAAGCTCCCCCGCATATGCAGGGTGGGGAGGTTGGAGGTAATAAATGTTAAGGGCAAAACCCAAGGTAGACTTCAGAGTCACAGCCACACTCAGAGCCCACCACATGCCACCGTGGGACTTCAGACAAGCGAACAGACTCTGAACAGTTTCCACATGTTGAATGGGGTGATCATCCATCACATGGCCATCGAAAGAAAGTGTTCACACCTGGCCCTTCAGTGACTTCTCTAAGAACAGAGCAGCCCTCTAAAAACAGCTGGACCACTGAGACATTTCCGAGGAAGAAGGTGGCTTATCAAATATAACCAAGTAAGTATACAGCCTGCTGCCCTCTTCCACCTCACACCACTTAAAATTTAAAAGCAAACACAGGGCACCGGGGCCAGCGGGCTCACCTGCAGCTTGGAGTGCTGGTACATCCACCGCAGGGCGGCCGAGGTCATGCTGGGGGCGCTGGTGCCTTAGGCGGCCTGCAGGGCCTTCTCCACCAGGGCAATGGCTTCCAGTAGCTGAGCAGGTAGAGAAGGTAGGACAATGGTCGGAATCCTGAGGTCACTCCACATCAGCTCAATCCCTAAGTCACTTAGGAGCCAGTGTTCCCAAGTAAAAGTGTTAAACTCCGAGCATCTGCGTGCCTGCAGATGTCGGGGGCCTTGGCCGCCATTGTTCTCATTCTGCACTGTGGGAGGCACGCAGTGGGCAAGGCACTGAGCATGCTCACCAGACACTAACCGCACATTTCCCCACATCAGGAAGTGTAGTCGGAAGGCCCTGGGTTCCGCGTCCCTAGTGCGAGCGGCCGGCAACCACAATGCCCTTCATTTTGCTGAAATAAGGCCAAGCAGAGAAAATAAGCACCTGCTCTGCAAGGGATGAGAAGCTTCTATTTCACACAGGGAACCAGATGAGCGTGTGCTCGAGGTCTGGGCCCCGTTCGTTGGGCGTCCAGCACCGTTATACACTAATGAGGCTTTTGTCCCCCTGAGGTGCACTTCATGTGATCTTAGTGAATGTAACGAAAAGATGTTGTCTGGGAACAAGTAGTTATGACTGGCTACGTTAAAGTTGCTGGGCACAAAGCTACAGTTTAGCGTTGTGAGGAGGTGTCAGACAGGCACATGTGCTTTATTTTGTTACTGACAAGGTCGTGCTTCATTGAAGAGGCCAGAGCAAGGAGCAGGTTTAAGAAGCAGGGTGCAGTGAGGTCACCATTTGAGCACGGACAAGGTTTTCTTAAGATAAAGCAGAAAGGGGCTTTTGCTGATGTGAGAAGCAGGTGTGCCCGTAGAGGGGGGGGATCCTCCCTCCAGCAGGCCCTGTCTTAGACCTGGGGACTTTTTCTGTCTCTCGGGGTAAGGAGGGGGGAGCAGCTGGGAGCAGGCAAGCTTACAGAAGCAGAAGGCATAAGTGAAGTTTGTTTTTACAAAATATCAATTAAGAATTTACAAGATCCAGGGGTTTCCAAACATCTGTGTGGCAAGATATTACAGGGGCTGACTGAAATGAAGGGATTGTTTAGCTTTTATCTTTTGATCTGTTGGTATCAAAATTTCTCTTTCGTTCTAACCCACAGGCAAAATAAAGTCACTCAGAGAAGCAAAGGTGGGGGCTGGAGGAATAGGGCAGCAGTTACAGCGCTAGCCTAGCAAGCGCAAGGCCCTGGATTCAGTTTCCCAGCACCATACATGCTCAGTGTGAGGGTGCACCATCCTAGCACTTGGGAGGCTGAGGCAGGAGAACTGCTGTATATTCAAGGCCAGCCTGGGCTACAGAGTAAATTCAGAACCAGCCTGGACTGTAGAGTGATATCCTGTTTTAAAAAAAAAAAGATAACAAATTCATAGGCGGTAAATTTTCATTATGGGAAATATTTTTTAAAATTACTTAGGCAGAAGTGTCAGGAGCCAGCATGACAAGAAGGTGAGCGGGGATCCGGACAGAAGCACCATGACGTCTCGGTGGCTCACTAGTGTAGCGTAGCTCAGCTGGTAGTGCCTGCCTCTCAGGGTGAGGCCCTGGCTTCCATCCCAGTACTGTGGGGAAAAAAAAAAAAAAACTAGACTCGTAAAATTAACCACACACCTAGCACCTGACTGCAACCTTATTCCTAGGTAGTTATCCAGAGAGTGAAAACCTATGGTTTGATTCCGTAGGCCGATCTAACACAGACACACACACACACACACGTACTCTCACACTCACACTCAGGCCAACTCACAGAACCATCTCAAGGTTGGGACAACTTTATTTCTCACTTCTGGTGTTTTCTATTCAAGGGAAAGCAGAAGTACATGCTTAGAGGCACATTCTGACACAAGGGATTTTCACCTAGTAATTATGAAGCAGGTTAAGGTATAACTACCACTTATCTACTTAAAGCATGAAGTTTCTTATCAAAGACTTCCAGCCCATTTTAAATTAGCTATTCTCATGACCCATTATTTACGTTGGAGGCACATTCCTCCTGCACAGCAGGATTGCGGGCACCTGGCAGCCTTCCACCTGAGCCCTATTCTCACTGACTGGGGGGAAGGGTTGGGCTCCCTCTTGAAAGGAACTGCAAGCCATCTGGATTCCCAGGCGGAAGGAAGAGTGCTGGAAATGGTAAACCTGTGGGTAAATGTAAAAGGCTTTATCTCATTTTTAACCTTTAAAAAAGAGAATTGTGGGCAGTGTAGTGCAGTTCAGTAGTATAGTACTGGCCTATCATGGGTGAGGCCCTGGCTTCCATCCCAGTACTTTGAAAAAAGAAAAGCGAAGAAAAGAAATTAGGCTCATAAAATCAACCACACACCTACCACATGACTCAGCAATCTTATTCCCAGATAGTAACCCAAAGAGAATGGCAACCTATACTGTGATTCTGCAGACCAACCTAACACACACACACATCCATACATTCTATTTTTTAAAGAACCTTAGCTAATATAGCTATGTTCACAGAAAACTATGCACAAGTGCTTAGAGTGGTTCTGTTTGTAAATGCTGGAACACAGCAACAACCCAAGGCCCTCAGCTGCAGAGCAGATATGTACATGTGGGACAGTGAAACAGGGGAAGCGAAGTTCATCAGCCCCACAACGCGGATGAGTCTCAGAGAAACTACAGTCTAAAGGCCACATGACACTTGGCATAGTGATGAATGTGGATTGTTCCAATATTCTGGGAGGCCGAGGTAGGAGGATCACAGTGAGAGCCCAGCCTTGGCAAGTTAAGGAGACCTTGTCTCAAAAACAACAAAACAAAAAAATGGGTGAGAGAAGGTTGCACAGCACAGGGGTCCCCAAACTTTTTGACACCACGGATGGGTTTAGCTGAAGACCATTATCCCAAGGGCTGGGGAAGGGGGAGGCGATCTTGTTCTGCAGTTGGCTGTTGGAGGACAGAGGGGTCTGCCAGCAGCAGCAGGAGAGGAGCAGGGTGAAGCTCCGCCTCCTGTCAATCAGCAGCAACGTTTAAACCTAATAGGACTCCGCTGACAGGGGCGGAGCTTCACTCAAGGCTCACCTCCTGCCCTCCCCTCATCTGTCTTAGCACCAAGTCCCTTCAAGGTCATGGCCGGTACCAGTCTGAGGCCTGAGGTTTGAGGACCCCTGGTATATCACTTGAACACAAGACTGCAGTGATTTAAAACTTAGAAAAAGCATTGTGTAAGTCCCCCACCAACATTCTTTTTTTGTACTAGGGATCAGCCCAGGACCTTCACACTAAGCTACATCCCCAGCCCACGTTAAGTTGTCCAGGCTGGAACTTGGGCTCCTCCTGCCTCAGCTTCCCAGAGTGCTGATATAACGGGCTCACGCCACCAGCTGTGCTGTATCAGTTCACTTATTGAGACAAGATCTTGCTCAGTATGTATGTATCTTCGTATGTGTGTACAGAGACAGGGTCTCACTCTGCAGTCCAGGCTGGTCCTGAACTCACTATGGAGCCCAGGCTGGCCTCAAATTCAATCACAATCCTCCTGCTTCAGCCTCACGAGTGCTGGGATTACAGGTGTGCGCCACCACGCCTGCATCAGTCTATGAAGACAGTATGCTCTTTTCCCCCTCTGCTATGTAAGTCCTTGACTTGTGCAAGCTCTGGCGTACAGACGGCTCTCCTGAACGCATGCCGCTAAAGCTCCAGAATTGACTCCACGAGGGTGATCAGTAGGTCTCACCAGCATGCCAAAGCATCTGCGCCTCGCTCCGAACATTCCACGTGTATTTATCAGCCAGGCAACCCATTAAGGGAATGGTTGTTACACTCCTCACAGAACACTCCAGTGCGCTCTTGCTAATTTCAGCAGCAGGCCAGGGGGACTCTCCATCCACCAGCCACAGCAACGTATCTTGACGCAAAGCTGACCTCTGGCTGCCTGTGGGGGTATGCAGCTGCGGCCGCTATTCAGGAAGCTGAGGAAGGAGGCACTAAGCTCCAGTCCAGCCTGGGCAACTTCTTCTCAAAAATCTTGAAGGGCTGAGGATACAATTTAGTGCTAGAATCTGTCTACTATAGCCAAAGCCCTGATTTCAATCCCTACCACTGCAAAAGTACACAGATAAAACCTGAGAACCTCTGGGTAGAACCCCATGTTACTTGCAAGCTTCTTGGAAACCAAAACTGCTTTCAGGCTGTCTGCGTCTGCCCCCTTGCACGCGCCAGCATGGAACAATTATTCTACCAGGATCAGCTGGTGAAAGGCAGACGCGAAGTAAGGATTGGTCTGGAAGGGTAGATGCTGCATCTATCGAAGGTCAGGCACTAGATTTCCATTGCTCAAGGAAGTTGGTAGTAAATGTATAATTCATTTCAAATGTTTGTTAATATTTACCAGCTATCAGAGGTTGCAATGACAACACTGGCCACATGGAAAGCTAATGGGAAGTGATTGGTGTGAATGTCTTCACATTTGCTTGTTTACTTTTTTGTGATAATGGGGATTGAACCCAGAGCCTTCACAGTGAGCTACATTCTCAGGGTTTTTTTTAAAAAAAAATATTTGATTATTTTTTTTGAGACAGGGTCTTGCTTTGTAGCCCAGACTATCTCACTATGGAGCCCAGGCTGGTCTTGGGCTCATGAAAATCCTCCTGCCTCGGCTTCCCGAGTGCTGGGGTTACAGGCATGCCCCACCATGCCTGGCTTTTGTGGTGCTGGGGGATCAAACTCAGACTTAGCGCTTGCTACGCAATTGCTTTAGCTGCTGAGCCATTTCTCCAGCCCCCCTTTAAAAATATTTTTAAATTATGTTAAATTTTGAGGTGCCTAGGCTGGTCTTTGTGGTCATCCTGCCTCAGCCTCTTGGAGTGCTGGGGTTACAAGTGTTCACCACTTTACCTGGCTTCCCCTTCCTGCCATCTTGCCTTTCCCTCCCTCGCTCTCTTCAGGGGTTGGGGATGGCGCACAATGCTGAGCTACACCCTCAGGGTCGACCGCACGTAAGCAGGACAGTCAGAACTGAGGTCCTACCAAGAGGTCTTGCAGTTCATCTTTTTTTTCCCCCCCAGACAGGTCTCACTCTGTAGTCCCAGCAAACACAAGGCCCTGAGTTCAAGTCCCCAGCATCCCATAAGCTGGGTGTGGTGGCACACGCCAGTAACCCCAGCACTCAGAGACTGAGACAGGAGGATTACTTTGACCAAACCAAACCAAAACTGCTTTTTCATTTTGATGATGCCCCATTTATTCTGTGGTTGCTGCTTGTGCTTTTGATGTCATCTTTAGTGGCCGCCTAGCCCGAGGCCATGAACACTGACATATTTTTAAAGAGTTCTACAGTTTTAGCTATTACACTTAGATGTTGGATCCACTTAACTTTGTGCACAGGGCGAGGAAGGGCTCCAATTCCATTCCTCTGCATGAGGACATCCAGGTGATCTGTTTGCCCACTGAGTCGTCTTGGTGTTCTTAAGTCAAGTGACACTACTGTCAGGGGTCGTTTCTGCCCTTTCATTCTACTACTCTCATCTTTATGCCACACCACACTCCTTACTACTATAGCTACGTAGCAACTTTTGAAATCTGGGAATGTGAGTCCTCCAGCTGTGTTCTTTTTCAAGATTGCTTTGGGCCCAGTCCAGGGGCAGAGGCCTACAACCCCAGCATTCTGGCAGGCTGAGGCAGGAGTATCGTAAGCTTGATCAATGCCTAGGCAACTTAGCAAGGCCTGTCCCAAAACTAAAACCAATAACTACGTACATAAATAAATACGGGCCCTTTCAATTTCCGTATGAAGTTTAGGATCAGTTTGTCAATTTCTGTTAAAAAGCCAGGCACGATCTATAATCCTAGCTACTCAGGAGCTTCTGGCAGGAGGATTGCAAATTTGATGCCAGCTGGGCAACTTAGTGAGACTGTGCCAAAATACGTATCAAACAGAGCTGGGGCTGCTGCTCAGGCGAGGCCCTGGTTCAGCCAATCCAATACCAAAAGAACCAAAGCAGTGAGCTGCGATTCTGACAGGCAGCGCGCTGCATCGTTAGATTCATTTGGGCAGGTGTATCCTATTAGGCGCCTCAGTTTGGGGTGGCTTATTATTGGTCACAGGGAATATCAGCTGTGCTGCAGAGGCGGGTTACCTCTTCCCATAAGGAGTAAACTGCGCCCGAGGGTGTAGCTCGGTGGTAAAGCACTTGCCTGGTGCGTGTGAAGCTTTGGACTTGACGCATGGAATAAATAAAACTTTTACGGGCTGTGTCCCTGTAAACAGCAAGCAGGACTTTCACAGAACAGCTTCTGGAGTAGTAGCAGTGTCTGGACCCTACGGTGATCCTCTCGTCACTTGCAGGGAGCCCCTCCGTGCCAAGGCCACTGCGGCCTGGGCCCTACAGCCCACCACCACGTGCCCTCGCGTAGGCGCACTGCTGCGAAGATTTGTGCTAATGGGCAGACTGCAGCCACGATCCTCCATTTTCCTTCTCCAGCCTGCGCTGCCTCCGGTTTGAAAGAGAGATTTCCTGAGGGTAACGGCGCTGCCTGTGGAGAGGACATAGTCAAGGCCAAGACACTTATAAAGAACAGGCAGTAAATTTTAGTTAAGTGTAATTAATGCTGTTGCAGAGATTGAGACTGAGGCAGGAGGATCACTTGAGTCTAGGAGTTGGGAGACCAGCCTGGGAAACATAGCAAGACTTCATCTCAAAAAAAAATAAAAACAAAAACAAATTAAAAAAAAAGTTCACGACCTTTTTGAAGAGTATGATCCTTGCCCTTAGTGGTGACTCTAATGGTAATTTTTGCCCAAACTGACTAATATCCAAGTATTTAGTGAGGCAATCCTGAATGAGCAAAGACTTTTCCTTGTCATGTGTAGGTAGAGAGAGGTCAGGCTGGGGTCAGGGAAGAGGCGAGGAGCCCTCTGCAAGGGCAGCGTGGCCCCAGATGCTCCCACACCTTTACCCTCTGGAGACCCCAACTCATGCTTCTGCCCCTCTCTCGCAGGCCACCAGACAGTGCGGGAAACTATGACCACAAGCTGCTGGTCCGCACAGGCCTGGGCCGCTCCCGGGCCCACCACCTGCTTTGTTCGGGTGGGTGCACTCCTGCAGGACTCAGCCCCGCCCGTCCATGGTGTGAGGGGAACAGGAAGGAGGGCAGGGATCTCGAGAAGTACCGCAAGGTCAAGACGGTCTGACAGACCCCACGCAGCCAGCTCAAGGCACAATGGCCAGGGTGGGAGGACACACAGGCAACAGAAAGGCCTTCAGTGCCTGGTGTCCCCAGGGCCTAGCGGAAGTAGTTGGGACACTCGTGGGCGACCAGGTGCCAGGCTTGATCAAAGGCATCCACAACGGCCGGCTCCAAGGGCCCTTCCTCAGTTGCGGTCAGGTTCTGCTCCAGCTGCTCCAGGCTGGACATGCCCAGGATGACCGCGTCCCCGTGGCTGCCCTGCAAGGGAGGAAGCTGCCCATCAGCACACTGCTGCCGCCTAGTGGCTCCACACGGCCCTCCTCGCCCCACCCCTGCCAAGATCTGGGATCTGTGGGTCTTTCTATCCTGAGCACCCAGGAAGGACTGAGGTGCCTCTGCCAGTCATATTCAGTGGACTGCACACCTCACCTTGTCTCCCCTGCTCATCCACAAGGACCTATGTGAGTTTTGTCACTCAAGAGGTGGCTCAGTTATTTAGGCTCTCCTGTGACTTAGCCTTCTCTGTCTTTAGCGTGGCCTTAGGGGACAAAGCTACGTAAAGCACGTAGGCCCCATGGATGCAGCATCGGCCACACGCATGTTGGACACCATGTCCTGATGGAGGCTGAAGCTGGGGGAATTCTCACTGGGCAGATACGGGCCTCAAGAGAAGGAAACCCAGCTCCCACCAGGGAAGCGGCAATAGAGCTTTGCAGTCAAGCCTGCATTGATTTATCCCCCCTTTCTGTTTCCTTGTCAATAAAACTGCAGCAATCATACTTGCTAAGGCCAAAGCAATAATTAAATCGTGTTGGTGAAAGCCAACATCACAAAACCAGCATTGAGGCAACAACAAAGAACTGCAGGAAGAGAGCGCATGAGAACTGGAAGGAGACTTCAGAAGAAAACATAAAGCATACTCTTTAGAAATCATCTAAAATGAGCTGCTGATCCCCTGAAAGGGCAGACACGGAGCGCAGAGGCCAGCGGGCTCACCTGCAGCTTGGAGTGGTGGTACATCCACCGCAGGGCGGCAGAGGTCATGCTGGGGGCGCTGGTGCCATAGGCGGCCTGCAGGGCCTTCTCCACCAGGGCAATGGCCTGGAAGTGGTGCTCCTTCCAGAACCTGCAGGTGGGTACGGTGGGACAGAGGCTATACTCTGGGGCCATAGTCCAACGGCGCCAACCAGTCCCAGCTTTCTGTAGGGCACATCCGGCAGCACTGAAGGACCAGTGTCCCTTCCTTCTGCCTGATGGGGCATCAGAATAGGTCAGAGTGCTGGTTCTCTTGCCAGAGACACCAATGATGTCTTTCTCAAGAATTCTTAATGTGTGAAACAAGTAGGCAGGAGGGCACAGGCAAGATCAGCCCCATTCCTGTCCCTACCCAGTGTTCTTTCCTTTCTTCCCCCAACAGATGATTTCTAGGGAAAGAGCTGTGGCTTGAAGACCACCTGGTCCCGGGAGTCTCATTTTCTTACAAGTGTCCCAAGAAGAACCTCCACAGTCTGCTAGCTCTCATAGGGCTGAGCAGAGGCAGGCATAGGCCGCCTGGAGCTTCATTTCAGATGGAGGGGACCTCCCGTCCCACCCATCCTGAGGTGGCAGCCCAGCTCACCGATTCCTGTAGGTCTCAGCCCAGTTATTGCCAAAGAAGCGGCCCACGGGCTGTTTCCCGTCCTTGTCCTCATACTTGTACTTGCCGGTCAGGAGGCCCCCTGCGGGAAGTGAGACAGACTGCTCCCAGGGGCTGCAGACCCTGGACAGCTGGATGGAGTGGGGGGAGCCCGGGAGGGAGCGGGGAGGCAGCCCAGCCTGTCAGACCCCTCCCTGCTTCCTATGGCCTGAGCTGGGCATCTACTGCCACAGGATGTGGCCAGGAATCACCACCCACCCAGAGCTCCCCGCCCCTTGGCACCCTTACCAGCCAAAGGGTTGTAGGCGTAGAACCTCAGTCCAAAGTGCCTGAGGCAGGGGAAGAGCTCTGTTTCTACCTGTCGGGTGGTGGCGTTGTACATGCCCTGCAGGGAGGGAGGATATGTCAAGAGAGAGGACCCGCGACTCTTCTTTTTTTGTACTCGGGATCAAGGCCTGGAGGAACAGCACAGCAGTTACAGCATGTGCCTAGCAAGTACAAGGCCCTGAGTTCGATTCCTCAGCACCATATAAACTGGGCATGGTGGCACATGCCTATAACCTAGCACTTGGGAAGCTGGGGCAGGAGGACTGCTGTGAGTTCTAGCCTAGCCTGTGCTACATAGTGAGTTCAGGACCAGCCTGGGCTATGGGGTATAGACACACACACACACACACACACACACACACACACACACACACACACACACCACCCCCTACCCCCCCACCCCCGCACTGGGAATAACTCTCAGTCGTTTTTATTTATTTTTATTATAAAATGGTCTTATTAAGTTGGTAAATTGCTCAGGCTGGACTCAAACTCACAGTCCTCCTCCTTCAGTCTCTGTGAGGGCTGAGAATACAGGCATGCACCACAATGCCTGGTCTCTTTTCTTTGTCAAAATAATAATTTTATATTTAAAACTTTTTTTGAGACAAGGTCTAGTTAGCATGTCGCCCAAATCTGCCTTTTACTCCTGGCCTCAAGTTACCCTCCTGCCTCAGCCTCTTAAGTAGGCAGGACTACAGCCAAGTGCCACTGCCTGTCAGCCATCTTCTTTTAAAACTTTTAAATCCACACCATCCCAGGGCTTCACTGAATTATTTCTAAATCCACTGGTGGTGGTATGGAGTGCAGAAAGGTCACCTGGCACAGGGAAAGGAAGCCGGCTCGGATTGGTCATTCTACAAATAACCGCTAGCCCCATCTATAGGCTGGACACGGGATTTACAACCCGGCAAGTGGCAGTCTTTGCCTCCAAGAGATGCTGTGGTCAAGTTAAAAGAAAAAGAAAAAAATGGTAACAGGCCAGGGATGTAGCTAGGTGGTAGAGTGCTGGCCCAGCATGTACGAGATCCTGAATTTGATCCCCAGCCTGGAAAAAAGAGGGGGAGAGAATTATAACCAAGGTATATTCTAGGATCATAGCAGGGGTTCAAATGACTGAGTGGTGAGGGGTATAGCTCAGCAGTTAAAGCATTTGCCTAGCACTTGGGAGACTGAGGCAGGAGGACTGCTTTGAGTTCAAGGCCAGGCTGGGTTCAGGACCAGCCGGGACTACAGTGAGACCCTTATGGGAAGGCAAGAGTTAATTCTCCCTTCATCTGACCAAAGGATCTGCTCAGAACTTGCTGCCCTGGGAACAGCCTTCTAGGTTTGAAGGCCATGGGATGAAGCAGGCCTTTCTGCCTGAGGTGACTGAAACAAAGTATTCCCTGATAGAAGAGTTTTACATTTCCGCCTGCAGGTATATCTGGCCTGGTAATCTGTAGTGAAGCTAATGATTGCTTAACTTCTTTAGAAGTTCTCTGTAATGAACTGCTGCTTTAAGCTTTTTAGTTTCTTCTGCCGTACCCCTCCATCCCCTCAATAAATGTGGGGAAGGACCCAAGCGCGACATTATGCTGTGCTGACTCCTTCCTGTGGGGCGCTGAGCTGGGGCTGATCTCTGCAGGTCTCAGGGCCCATAAAGAACACTGAGTTTATTCATTTCATGTCTTTGGCTTTTGTTCCAAACGTGACAGACCCTGCCTCAAAAATAACAATAATAAAAATTAATAAATAACAAGACTCACTGATTATATAAAAATGTGATTTGATAACTGGGATTTCCTTAGGGACAATGGAGGGAGACTGTCTAAGGAAGGGAGACCTGAACCCCAGGGTGCACGAAGGAACGTTCCAGGCTGGAGAGCAGACAGCAGGTGTGGAAAGAAGGACCAAGGTGCCACCCAGGCAGGAAGTGAGCAGGAGCCTGGGAACACAGCTGGGAGGTGTCATGCAGAGGACACCTAGGAGCCATCCACAGGCCCTGAGCAGGACAGTGACAGTGATGTATAGGACACAGGGGACAGTATGAGGGACAAGGAGAACCCCGGATCAGCAGAACCCTGGAGCCCTGACGCCTGAGGCCCCAGCAGCCCTGACCCCGGGAGCCCTCACCTGGTACACGGTGGGCTGGATCCAGCCGTTGCTCCTGCACAGGGTACAGATCTCGGCCACCTCCCAGGCGGCATAGTTGGAGAGGCCGAGCTCCACAAACTTGCCCTGTGGGGGAGAGGCCCAGTCAGAGCCCAGCTCAGCCCAGGGGACCAGCAAGGGGAGACCCGGGTGGGGACCCCAAGAGTAGGGTCTGCTCCCGCTCTGCTCTGGGTACCCTGCTGGCTCCCCTGTCCTGGTAGGGTCAGGGTGAGGGATGAAGTGGAGACCACCTCTGGGAGCTGGGGGGATGGAGCCGGGGCCGCCCTCACCTCCTGGTGCAGCTGGTGGCAGGCCCGCAGCGTCTCCTCCACTGGGGTGCCATGGTCAGGCGCGTGCAGGTAGAAGAGGTCCACACGGGGGCACTGCAGCCGCTTCAGAGACGTCTCCAGCTGGGACCGGAGACTCTCTGGCTTCAGGGACTTCCCCTCCCAGGGGTTGGCCTTGGTGGCAATCTTCACTAGAAGGAAGAGTGTGCTGGTGAAGAGACTGGAGCCACTCACTGTCCATGTCACCCTGGACAAATCACGTAAGGTTCCCAAGCTTCAATCCCCCTTTCTGTAAAATGACAGTAGCAGTGATGAAAGCATCCTCACATGGAGGTCTCAGGGATTAAATATGTCTTAAATTTAAGTCCTCATGGTTCACCTCTGTTCTGATCACCCTCAGAAGTCACCATGCTGCCAGCAGTGCCAGGCCTTGCACCAGAAGCGGAGTGTGCAGGGACAAAGCCCACTCAGGCCCGTGCCCAGGCGTGGGGGGTGTCACAATACGGCAAGTGCAGCAGAGAGACACAAGACACTTTGGGGGCTCTGGAGCCGGGGCGGCTTTTGCTAAGTGACAGTCCCAAGCTGAGTGCAACAGAGAAAGGACAGCAAGAGAACACATGCGAAGTCGCAGAGAAGAGGACACTGAGGTGAGGCCGCCCTGCTCCAAATCTGAGTTAGAAGGCTGCAAGTTCCAGGGCAGGGAGCTCTGGGACATGAGCCACAAAGATGGGACCCAGATCTCACCCCAAAGGTTATCCGATACCTCTGCACCGAGTGTGGACTAGATCCCGACGGCACCTGTTGTGGTTGAGTCGGAATGTCCCCCACGGGTCTCATGCATTTGGATGTCACATATTATCTATTTGACCATGGAGATGATGGGCTGGTACGGAGGGGTGGATTATGGGCATACGGTGGATTATATGTGTGTGGTAGAAGACAGGCGTGCGGTGGATTAGGGGCTTAAACCCGGAAGGGGCAGGATACTGAGGCTGGACCGAGAAGGGGCGGATCCCTGGGGCAGGACCTGGAAGGGTATATGCTACTTCCTCCCTTCCTCCTGGACCTGGCTTCCTGCTTGCGAGGTCTGAGGAGCTGCCTCCACCTCCACCTTTGCCACGTGCTTCCACTGGCGCTGGCAACCCATGAACGGACCGGGACCTTCTGAACCTGTGAGCTAAAATAAACTTTTCCTCCTTTAATTTATATACAGCAGGTATTCTGTCACAGCAATGAGAAAGTAACCAAGAGAAATTGGTGCCAGAGAACTGGGGTCAGTGCTCTGACTTTACCTGACCATGTGGTTCAGAAGCTTTTGGAACTGGTTTGTGGGAGGAGTCTCTAAAGGTTTGAGGAAGCCTTAGGGTGCTCTGAGCTGAGCTCGATGGGAGATTCTGATCAGAGCTCAGAAGACCAGATCCAAACTGTAACACTGGACTCTTGGGCTGAGCTAGACCAGATCTTAGATTTTGTCAGACATGAAGCAGGCAGTTAGTTTGCTCTGGCTGCAGTACAGACAAGGAACTCCAGGGGCCAGGCCTAGAAGCAGAGAGGCCAGGAAAGAGGCTGGCACCTTAATGTGACCAACCTGAGTTGGAGACACCCTGGGCTGAGAGAAACTAGAGTCCCTCTCCCCTTCAGACCCAAGAACGTTTGTACACCCATTGACTGCAGAGACACCGCGCATGAGAACAGCAGGGTCATGCCAGCCATGCAGCCTGCAAGTGAATTAACAGTGTTCTGGCCAGCCCAATGGCATAGGACACTTGGGAGGCAGAGACAGGAAGACCACGAGTTCGAGCCCAGTCTGGACAACCTAGCAACTTAACAAGACCCTGCTTCAAAATCAAAAAATAAAAATGGGCGATGAATGTGGCTCAATTTGAAGGCCCTGGGTTCCATCTTCAGTTCGGGGGGGAACCCCAAACCCCCAAAACTTAGCACCCCTGTAAAGAATCCCAGCTCCTGCAAAGGGAATAGAGTCTGCTCTTCCTGCTCTTGGCAAAGCAACTCAGTACTTCACACAGGTGTCTTCTGATCACAAGGGATATGGAAGAGAGGTCCACAGCCTCTTCCCCATGGCTCCCAGGGCATCCGTGGTGTGAACTTTGTCCCCAGCCGAGGACCTTGGCCCACTGAATCCCTGTCCTCAAAGAAGGAAGCGAGGAAGAGTTGGAAAAGAAAAAAAAACAACACAGAAACAGAATGTTCATGAACAGCCAGAGGCAGCAAGTGTGGGCCAAAGGGCGCATTCCATCTGTCCGTCCCGATCTAATCTGTGGTCACTGTAAGGAGGTCTTAGAGAGGACCACTCCACAGCACTGAAGGAGGAGGGCTCACTATGTGCCAGGCATCCTCCTGGTACTTCCAATGACACCACACTAATGAGGGACAGCACGCCCCTCATCCTTCATCAAGACACACCTGCTCACCGATCATCTTGCCCCACACCTATTTGTAAGCCAAACCTTGAAGAGGCATGCCCCAGCCTCTAATGCCCTCTCTCGGTCTCCCCCACAGCAACCCACTTCTGACTCTTTGTTTCTTTGCCTGTTCTGTGGTACTGGAGATCCAGCCCAGAACCTTCATACTGAACTACATCCCCTGTCCATTTCTATTTTTCATTCTAAGACAAGGTCTCACTAAGTCAAAGTTGCCCAAGGTGGGCTCGAACATGTGACCCTCCTGCCTCAGCCTCCCAGAGTGCTGGGATGACAGGCTTATGCCATCAGCCTGGCTACTGATCCTTTAAAGGCCCAGCTCCAGTGTTCCCTGAGCTGTGCTCACCGCATCTCCCCAGCCCTGTCCCGGAGAGCTGTCCCCTGCCCTCTCCAGCAATCAGTGCTTGAACCTGATTCACTGGCCTCTGAGGTCCCTCCTACAGCCCGGGACAAGTCCCGGCACAGGGAAGAGGGCCCCAAACACACACCCCTTACCACTCCTCCTTCCCCATCCGGGCCCTTGGCATCCTCATCGCTCTCCACGGGATCTAGAAACCCTGCCAACTGCACAGGACAAAGTTTAGGGCCCGATCAAAGAGCAGCAAGACAGCGCCCAGGAGTGCGCGGATGGCGGGGAGCGCAGGGCGGTCGGGAGTCAAGGTGCGGGGAGGCGCAGAGTCCGGGTTGGCAGGAATGCTGCAGCGGACGGAAGGGGCGAGGCGCTTAGCGGGAGAAGGCAGGGGGCTCTGGGGCTGCAACTCCAAAGGATGCGGAAAGCGGCTTCCGCTTAGTACTGTCCAGTCGTCCGGGGCTAGATATACCTGAGGGGTTTGGGGTTCACAGAGCTACGGGGCGGGCAGAGGGCAGGACAAAGTGGCTGACGCTGATCGGGGCCGCCTCAACCTGCACCGTGCAGGTCAGGGAAGTCAGGGGCGCCCGTTACCTCTGCAGTCAGGGCGGCCCAGCCCGAGCCCCAGGCCGCCCAGGATGCTCTCAGACTGGCCGTCGCAGTACATGAAGGCCGTGTCCAGCTCGGTGTGGCCGCGCTCCAGAAAGGCGCGCACGGACGTGGCGCTGGCGGACGCGTCCATACGGCGTCCCATTTCCATGGTGCCCAGCACCGTTGCAGGCAGGGCCGGGGCGCCCGAGGCGGCCCGAGACGGCGGCGGCCCGGACATAGCGGCAGGGCGCGGACCCGACACCCGAGAGCGACTCGCGCAGCGCACCCCAGCGCGAAAAACAGCTCGCGACCCAGCGCGCAGCATGAGGACTGCGCCTGCGCGCGGCTGCGCTTCGGGTCCCGCCCACGTCGGGGCGGAGCCTAGGGAGGTAAGGGGGCGAGGACAAGGCTCGCGGCGCTGCTCGGCGCGCACCAGCTGCGCGCCCGTGACGCTTCTAGGGACCGTCCGCCGAGTGCGCGGCGCGAGGGGCGGAGCCAGGCGGCTTGCGGGGCGGGGCGGCGGTGTCGAGGCCGGCTGATCCGGGCGGAAGATTGAGCCGTGAAGCCGGGTCCTGCGGCGGATCTCGACGCGGTGAGGCTATTTTGGGGGGAGTCGGCGTCAGGATCCGGGGCCAGGGGTCGGGATCCTGGCACTTTCTGCCGTGTCTTTCCAACACCCTCCTCAGCTCCTGCACCATCGCGGGCTCTTGTCCCCTTCTGTGGTGCGAGATCCCGGGACGCGGCGCCGAGCCGGAATTGGGCAACCTTCGGGACTTCGGTCTCTGTCGCCCCTACTTCAGGGGTGACGAGCACGGCCTCCGGGCCAGCCTGGCTAAAGGTTGGGATCTGGGTCTCCTTTTTCACCTGCCGGTCAGGCCAATGGGCCCCATAACTTCCAATGGCTTTGTTTTTCCCGGGGCGGCCCGGGCGGGGAGCCCTTGCGTTGCTGGCCCCAGCGGCTGCCCTGTCATTATCCCTTTAAACTGGCAGCCCCTGCCGGGCTGAGTCACCGGGAGGGAGTTGTGGCCGCGTCCTGGGAGGTCTGGAGCTGGGGGACTCCCCAGGTCTGTGGGGGAGGGGGAGCGCAGATTGCCCCCTCCCACACCGAGATCAACTCCGGTTTCCGGGAGTGCAAGGCGAGTGTGTGTCTAGAAAATGAGAGAATTGGTCAGGGTCACAGTCACAGATCTTGTCCATTCAACACCTGCTGTTTGCCTGCGACCTTGAGGGGTGGGATGAGGGGTTGTCAGCCGTAAGAATAATAGCCCCCTCTTAATGTCACTGTGCCCAGTGCCGCCTTGTGCTTGGGCTTGGCGCGGTTCTCTCATTTAACCGTGCAGGCAGCTTGGGAGGTGAGTATTCGTTTCATTCTCCCGAGCTCTGAGGCTCCTTGACTTGCCCAAGAGTTACAGACCAGGGGCAACAGACAGATTAGGTTTTCTCTCATTCCTAGGCCTTCCCGAGCTCACAGGGATTTTTGGTTGGTTTTTCTGACCCCTTTTCTTCTCTTCCCTTTTGTTTAATTTCTTAATTCCTTTTTCACTTTCTTTCTCTCTTCTCTTTTCCTGCCTCTAATTCCTCTCTGGTCTGTCTACATTTTCTCAATTTTCACTGCACGGCAGGTCCATCCAGGCCCAGAGAATAGAAATCGCTGAGCGGGGGTGGGTGCTAAAGTGGGTGCCGGAACTCCGATGAGCCTTCTTCAGGTGGGTGGTGGAGCTGAGGGAGGAGTGGGCAGCTTCTGGGTCTCTGGCTCTTCAAGGCCTCTTGGAGATGGCAGTTTAGAACTGGGTCCTAGTGTCCCCTTTACCAGGCCCTCATGGAGTTGAAGGCATCCCTAGGGGGACAGACAGCGCTTATCGATACCTGGGACCCTGAGATGACTGCAGATCTGGGGCAGAGATAGAGTTAGGAGGGCAGTTCTTGGGGTGCCTGGAGGCTTGGCCTCAAGGAATGTTTACTCATCCAGTCGGCTGCAGCTAAGGTGGGCACTGGGTCTGCTTTGGTGGGAGATGTCCAGCTCAGGTGTTCTCGATAACCTGGAGTCACTATCCTGGTCATATTGTCCCTAACCTGGTGAAAGGAGGGAGGAAACGAAAGTCCCTAGGATAATCCAGATACTGGACTCTAATCCTCAAAATGGTCACTGCCGTGTATTAAATCATTCTGTGCTGAGACATGTACATTTAGTTAGCACAGACGCTCCAAGGATGGGATATTATTAGCCCCATTTTATGACTTTAATTTTAATTTAATTTTGTGGTCCTGGGGTCCAAACCTAGAGCCTTCCATCTGAACTACATGTCCTGCCCATTTTTAAATTTTGAGATGAAGTCTTACCATGTTACTGAATTACTCAGGCTGGGCTTAAACTCGAGATCCTGCTGCCTAAGTCTCCTGGAGTGCCGGGATTACAGGCCTTCGCCACTGGGTCCACCTTCATGGGCCTCATTTTACAGGCAGACTTCAACTTCCAACAGGTTACTGAGCCTCGTCTGTAAAATGGGGCAGCGCTCCTTACCGGGCTGGGAGCTTTGAGGGCGGCAGTGTATACACAAGAGAGTGAGGAGCAGAGGAAAGGGGCCTGATGCCTTTGGCATTGCGGAAGGGCCGTTCTGCACCTGGGCTGTGTGTTCGTTGCACCGGCCTTACAGATGCCAAGGTAAATTCTTCTCATGTCCGCCACGATGATGGTCCTCAAGGTGGGCCACTGAGATCAAGGAAGAGCCTTCCTACCACCCTCTGCTGACACCACAGGGAGCTAGGCAGACAGGGACCCTAGGTGCCCCGGTGCCTAGCCCCAGCCTCTGCCCACAGCGTCATGTTGGGGCTGAGAGACAACCAGCTTCCTGAAGAAAGGAGCTGTCTCGCCTCCTTTCTCTCCCTGATGCTCGCTGGTGGCTGCAACTTCGGCAGTCCCGTGGGCCCAGCCAGCGTGTGGCCTGAGGAACTGCGCTGCCCAGCATGATTGGGGAGCCGAGGCGCTGGAGCGAGTCCCAGCCCCAGTAAGGGAACCAGAGCTTGGCACAGTGAAAAAAGGGGAAGCCAAGCTCCCCATGAGAAGCGGGACTGCCGTGCTAGACCACAGGCGGCTCTGTGTGCCCCGGGACGAAGGCAGCTGGGCGGTGGCGTGAGGCTGCGACAAGCAGGGGTCTGGGTTTCTGCCCTTGGCTTCCTGGAGGGGCAGCCCTGGCAGGTGGCTTCCCTGCTATGGTCTCGGGTCTCTCCCGAGTGTATAAGTAGCTCCACTTCCTAGAGCCAAGGGAAGGACAGATGGCTCACCCGGCCGAATGTTCAGGGCTGTGCTGACTGTCACTAGTGGAGATGGCACCAGCTGGCCACCACTCCTCCCCCTCTCTAGGTCATCACACAGCAGTCAGTGCCTGGGCACTGGGAGAGGCCTCCTCTGCCTGTCCTGCCTTCAGCCAGTTTAGCTTGAGAGGTGGCTGTGGATTCCTTGCCGGTGGATGCCTCCACATTCCACACGCATCTGAGTCAACAGAGGCCCCAGCGTTCCAGGCTTGCATCCCAGCCACCTAGGCAAGCCCAGGGGTCACCTTTTCTTTCTCATCTGACCTACTTGTGGGGTGTCTGTCCTTTCAATGACAGCCTGAACGAAGTGGGCCTGGCCTTCCAGAACCCCCCCCCCCCCCCCCCCCCCCCCCCCCCCC
>PVKB01006723.1:0-53443 GCA_004027205.1 Ctenodactylus gundi
GCTCTGGTCTGGGCACACTCACCCACTGTCAACAAGTCACCACAATATTTTCCAGGTCAAACCCCAAGCATCTGCCCTTTTCAGCCAGGGCCCACCTCCCACTGACACACAGTTCCGAATACATCAGACTTTTGGGGTCATCCAATATCCAAACCATCACAATCCTCATACCCAGGAATTGTTCTACTCTGTTTCCATGTATTTGAATTTCCTCCATTTTCACACCTATATGAAGTTATGCAATATTTTTTTTCTTGTGCTTTTAGCTTTTATCCCTTAGTGTCGTGCCCACCATGTACTTCCCTATTGCTGCACATAGCAGCGTTTCCCTCTCCATAGGCTGACTGATGTTCCATGGTGTGTATTTGTACACGCTGCAAGCCCTCTGTCCTCCTTTTACTCAAGGGCGCTGTGGTCTCTGGAGAAGTTGTGTTGGTTTATTGTCACTGGGAAAGGCCTGAATAGCTTTCAGGCTTGTGTACTTTACTCTAGATGCATAGGGTTGGGGGGGGGGGGGGCATCCATCTCGGGTGTGGGGCCCAGGATTGAAACAAGTAAGACCAGGAAGAAGAAACATTGTTGTAGCTTCTTCCTAGCAAGGCTGTGCTCTTGCCTGATTCTTCAGCCTCGCTTGACTTCGGTCTGCTGTGGGGTAAGCAGCTCTCCAGCCTGTCTGCCATGAGCCTTCATCCTTGCCAGCTGCCGCATGAATGGACTGGGTTGTGTGTGAGACCTTCTGAGACCGCGAGCTAAATAAATCTTTCCTCTCTTCAATTGTGGATGTTAGGTATTTTGTCAAAACAACAGATGAGTAACCAAGACGGACACACACTTCATTTGTTTCTTGGCGGTTGTGCATGGCGCTGTTCATGATGGTGAACATCTCCATGGTGTACTGATTTCATTTCCTTTTGATACATAACCGGAAGAAAAATTGTGGTGTTACATGATAGTTTTATTTTCAGATATTTTAAGGAGCTTCTAAACTGTCTCTGAGTAGTTACACCAGTTTATTTTCCCACAAGTAAAGAAATAGACACTACTTAATAGTAGGAAATTAAATAAAATGTTTTTTTTTTTTTAAAGGAAGGGCTTGTATAGACCTTTCTCCAAAGAAGAAAGGAAAGTGGCCAGAGATTTACTAAAACTGTGTTCAACACCACAGTACTCATTAGATAGATGGAAATCAGAACCACAATATTATCAGTGACTTTTAATGCCTATTATCAAAACTGTAAATTGTTCCAACAATCCTGACCATATGAAGATAACAAATTATAAAAGCTGTACTATTTTGGTATATTTTTAATGTTGAACATTTTTGTAATTTACTCAAATATAAAACTGTGCATGTAACCTTGATCCCAAATGGCAGTAGTGATAGAGGCCACGGACTGGATGGAACAGTTCATTAAAGGTTCACTGTAGCTCTGCCATGGCCACAGAAATGAAGGTCATCAAGTTTCTCCCTACCACTCCCTCAGCCTGTTCACCAGTTCCTTATGAGTTTTAAAAATAATTTACTCATTTAAATTACCATTTGGGGGCTAAGGTTTTAGCTTAGCAGTTAGACTGCTTGCAGGCTGTAGGTTCGATTCCCCAGCGCCATATATGTTAGGTGTGATGGAACACACCTGTAATCCCGGCATTTAAGAGGCTGAGGAAAGAGATTGCAGTTAGGTGGAGGCCAGCCTGGACTACGGATCAAGATTCTGTCTCAAAAATAAATAAATAGCCATTTTTTTCTCATTGAGGAGTCATACCTCAGCCAAACTTAAGGAGTCACAGGTACACTTGTAGAAGGGATATATCCAATATTGACTAGTACTAGAAAACATTAAAATATTTAGTTTTGTGTTAACAGATTAAAACTCATAAATAAGTTGTACTTTATACAGGTACATATAGGGTGCAGTGGCTTGAAAATTTATTGTGACTTTTGAATGTCCAGTGTTTCTCTTATAAAACCTGACTTTTGTTTCTACATTAAAAAAAAATTTAACTATGCTACAGATATATTTTAGTTCTATTTCTCGTGTTCTTGTGGATTTTAATTTTGCTTAGATAACTGTGTTCAATTCTTCCAGAACTCATGCATTTGGAAAAGAAATGTTATCTCACCGTATTATTTTCTAATGAGCAAGCGTTACTTCTGCAGTCGGATCTTAGTGCTGTCTTTCCTCGGGGTCTGCAATTGAAGCACACATCCCTGCCTTATGTTCATTAGACATGTCTCCCTGTTTTTCTGAAGAAGTACGGTTTGCTGTACATTTATTGCCAATTTTCTCCCCTCTTCTTATTTAAACAGAAATTCCTGAGCCGACTTTAGTGCCTGGGGCATCCTTCGTGATTATTTTATCAGGTGTATTCTTGTTTATGAATATATTCTGGGGTTGGAGTGTAGGTCAATGGTTAAAGCACTAGCCCAGCAGGCGCAAGGCTGTGGGTTTGATGCCCCAGGTACCACATAAGCCAGGTGTGGTGGTATACACCGGTAATCCCAGCACTTGGGAGGCTGAGGCAGGAAGAGTGTCATGTGTTTAAGGTCAGCCTGGGCTATAGTGAGTTCAAGACCAGCCTGGACTCCACAGCAAAACCTTATCTCAAAAAAAAAAAAACCATGAAATATACATACACACATATTTATATTCTAAGCAGGCTTAAAACTAAAGCCTAATATATGCAAATCAAAGAGTTTATTGCGACAGTATCTAAAAACCCAAAGTAAGTGATTATTTCAATATTCTTAGGAGACTTGAAAGGGCTAGCAGGATCACTGCGTCTAAAGATTTGGCTTGGCCAGTTTCCTAAGGCATTAATGAAAAGCCAAATGGTGCTTACTTTGTTCACAACATAAAACTTCCTTTGTTATTATGTGTGCAATGGCGATGATGTTGAAACAGAAAATATAATTGCAGTTTAAGTAGTTATTATAGGGGCTAGAGGAATAGCTCAGTGGTTATAGTGCTTGATTAGCACATGCTATGCAAGCACTAAGTACCCAAGTTCGATTCCCCAGCACCACAGAAGCTGGGCGTGGTGGCGCATGTCTGTGATCCCAGCACTGGGGAGGCTGAGTCAGGCAGACTGTTGTTGTGAGTCCAAGGCCAGCCTGGCCTACATAGTTCAGCTAGACTACAGAGTGAAACCCTGCCTCAGAAAATGTTATTATATGTTTATAGTTTTTATCATATTTTTGCTAAGGTAAAATTTTTCATAGAAAAAAATATAGGGTGCCTGTAGTGAATTTGGAAGATGGTATACTCCATATCTTTCTATTTAGATTAAGAATTAAACTGTAACAGCAGAAAAAGCAATATTAATATGCTGAAAGTTCTTTATGTATCTTTATGTACATATCTGTGAATATAGTTATATAATCTTTCATCCTTCCCTCAAGGATAAAACTGGAATAAACAGATCAAATCTTATTATGAAGTAGAATAACTAAAATCCCTCATGGAAACTATCATATTTTCAGTCGTGTGCAAACATCTAGAAATGAGTATAGTAAAAAAAAAAAATGTTTATTTTGCATAAAGACGTGATTCTTGAGTTTCACACAGTAGAAAATTGGATTTGATCTTGTTCCAGTAGTAAGGGGTTGTGTTGAACTAAGAATGGGCGGCTCAGCAAGGTCAGTAAAAGTCTCATCCCTTTCCTCGTCTTACTATTTTATCTTTTATAGTGTAAAACTTGCGCTTGCCAACCATTCCTGAAGCTGTATACATCCTTAGTCACGTCCATAAGCAGACAGAAAAATAACATTTGTTCTCCTGAGTTCCCTCTGATTACACAGGTCCAGAGCCTTTCTGCTAGGCAGCCTGTCAGAGCCCGCCTGAGAGAATGAAGTTTCTGTCTTAGTTCCTTACTCCTTCCTTCCTTCCTTCCTTCCTTCCTTCCTTCCTTCCTCCCTCCCTCCCTCCCTCCCTCCCTCCCCCTTTCTTTCTTTCTTTCTTCCTTTCTTTCTTTCTTTCCTCCTTTCTTTCTTGCGTCTCACTCTGTAGCCCAAGCTGAGTCACATTCTTGCTGCTGTAACGCAATCTCCAACACCAAGACTATGGAAGGAGGTGTTTCTTTTAGCGCACAATTTCAGGAGCTTTCAGTTCTTGCGTGGTTGGCTGGCAGCGGTGAAAGGAATGATGGGACAGCCTGGGGGAGGAGAGTGGCTCATTTAATCATGGCCAAGAAGCAGAACATGGGAGTAGGAAGGAGCTGGGGACAGACCGTAATCCTCCAGGCCACGCCGCTGTAGTGATCCGGTCCTAATCAGGGCTCACGTCTCAACAATATTAAAGTCTTGATCCAGTATCCATGTGGGGACGTTTTGGTTACCAGCCGTAGGAGATTACGTACACTGTCATGGAGGTCTTGAACTATGAAACTGAGATGCATACGTATCAACAAGAGTCACAACACTCCATAAGAATGAAAGTAGGAGATGAAGTGTTTGCCCACAGTCAGTACAGGCAAACTGGACGACCCGTGGGGTGTTCACGTATCCTTCACACTGGTCTGTTTTCGTATTGTAAAATAGGAGATTCTGGAAGTCTGATTGTTGACAAATCATTTTGGAACACATCTGAGTAATAGTAAGGTTTAGATTAAAAAACAGTTTCACATTTTGAGTCATAACTTCACGATAAGGTTAATTTTTATTATGAACACTCTTTTTGTATTTTCAAACACATTTAACATGATTTGTCCTAAACACATCTTTCACTTTTTAACAGCAATGATGTGTTCCTATAGAAGCTACCAAATTTATGTAGTCTGAATTTTTAGATAGCTCTGACTAGTCTGTTTCTCCCTTAGTGAAAAAAAAAAAAAAAAAACTGGCTGTCAGATTAGACCACATTGCCTAGAGCAGTCCTAAAAATATTAAACTGTTATTATCTGTGAAAGACTGATACTCTATTATTAAAATGTATAAGAAACTATCATGAATCTATAACTCAGATTTCCTTGGTTCTCCAGAGAAACAGGACCAAAGGCTATAGGTGTGTACCTCTACTCTATCTATCTCATCTCTCTCTCTCTCATACGTACAAACACATAATTTCTTTTAAAGACTTAGCTTGATGAGAGTTGACAAGTCTGAAATCTTTAAGTCAGAGACACAGGAAAAAAAGGAAGGGTTTCTATGTTACAGTCTTGATCCCATTTCTACTCAAGTGGGAGATATCATCTTTTACTCTTAAAGCCTGCAATT
Organism: Ctenodactylus gundi; assembly: GCA_004027205.1. Lineage (NCBI taxonomy): Eukaryota > Metazoa > Chordata > Mammalia > Rodentia > Ctenodactylidae > Ctenodactylus > Ctenodactylus gundi. The sequence goes on from PVKB01006723.1 coordinate 5,213, forward strand.
GATTGGATGAGGCCACCTCTGCTATGAATGGTAATGTGTTTAATGTAAAACCAACTGATTGTGAAAGGTTAGCACAATAGCAAAATATATCTGGGATGTCTAGCAACATCTAGACTAGTATTTGTCCCAGCAATTGGGCACCATAGCATAACCAAGTTGACTTACAAGATTTAGCTGTCAAGGAGACTGGCTATATTTATATAATATTTATATATAATATAAATATAATATATGATATTTATATGTAAAATAAATATAATTTTCAAAATCTTTCTTAGAATAAGTGGTTCAAGCATTATTTCCAAAATTCAATAATAATGAATGTTGTCTCATGAACTGTGCAGTCTTCGACTTAGAAGCTTTAATTTCAAGAGCTCCCAGCATTGGCTTGGCTTATCTTTAAGGCTGTCTCCACATGCCTGGGTCAGAGCTTGTACTGATCTGGGCTTTCCCCTAAAGTTAAATCTAATAAGAGTATGAGGACATATTAACTTTAATATTCCAGGGATTCGATGGCTCAGGAAGGCATTAAACTTTCTAGGTCGTGATGGATCTGATAAAACCTCCCAAAATGGCAGGCTTGCTGAGCCAGTGTCTTCAGGTGCAGCGATTCTCCAATAAATAGCTGTCCACGGCGTGTATTTCCCTTGGAAGAGTTTGAGGTTTTCTAATTTGTAAAATACAACAATAATCGCCCTAGGTTTAGAGGTTTTCACCAAGGATCCAACACAAGGATTCCTGTAAAGACCTGGCCGCAGCCATGCTGACCCTTGTCCTGCGAGCACAAGACTCTTCAGCTGGTATCTGAAGTTTCATGCTATCACTGTTGTTTACCAAATTATTATTATTATGATTTTAATAAGATTTTTAGTCATTCAATATGTTGAGACCTCTGTGTACAATGTTTTATTTATGTTCAAAATAAAAGCTGAAGCATTTTAAAACAGGAAGAAATAAGCCCAGGCTTCTATCATAAATAGTTAATAGGATCAGACTCAAGTTCAATTTCTGTGGAAAAACTTGTTTATTCTGCTACAGCAAACTCTGTCCCTCATTTATAGTTTTACTTACCATATTTTTTTTCCAGTAAACATTGCACAAATCATCCAAGTGTTTTGTGATGCATTTATTAGAAACTGTACGTAACATGAACAAAATTTTATGTTCCCTCAGAGCACCTGCTTGAGTTCTCTTGTAGTTTATGGGCCTGGTAGACATTGGAGAAAAGAACGAGAATAGGAGGAGCTGGAGAAATAGTAGTTGAAGTGGTTGCTTAGCAAGTGCAGGGCCCTGCGTTCAGTTGTCCAGTGCTATGTAAGTCGGGCATGATGGCTCCTGCCTGGGATCCCAGCACTTGGGAAATTATGGCAGGAAAATTGCCATGAGTTTCATGCCAGCTTGGGCTCCAAATTTCAGGACTAGCCTGGACTACAGAGTGAGACTCTGTCCCTAAGTAAGTAACTAAGTAAATAAATAGATAAAACAAGAAGTGAACATCCCCTTGACCTCCTTTTTCTGAAATACACATTTACACCGTTCAAGCTATCGTGTTGGCTTGAACTTTCCTGACAGTCTTCACCACAGAAGTGGCTCAAGCAGAACCTTTAGTGTCTACAGTGAGGCCTTCTACATTGAGTCTCCACCAGATCCTCTTGCAGTTCCGTGGCGCCGTCACGTTCGTGTAGCCAGCACACACATTCTAAAAGAGGAGACATCTGTTTCAGCTCATAGCTTCAACGATGCCAGCCGGTGCATGCTGGACCAGCTCCAGTGCAGCAGTGGCGATGGAAGTGGAGTGCTCTTGGAGTGGAAGGAAGTGTTCGATGGCAGGGCAGGTAGAAAGCAGAGCCAACAGCCAGACAGGGAGCCATACACTTCCACGTCTTGTCCACGGCGGCTGTCCCTGCACCCGGCCCCATCTGCTAACCTCACCTGAAGTCGTGATTGGATGAATGCATTGAGGAGCACAGTTCCCCCATGACCCAGTTTTAACACATGAGACTTTTAGGGAGCATTTTAGACCATAATACTCACCTTAAAATTATCTATCTTTGGCTTCCACCTCTGTTCCTGGTTGGTCCAAGGAGCCACGTTCTTGCATGTGCATTATGATGCAGACGCGCAGTAACTGGCCCCTTGGTGGCCTTGGGCGCTCTGCATTCCTTAATACATTGGACAATGCAGCTCTTTACCCAGCTATGAGATTCCCTGGCCTTTCTACCTAAAGCTTCTCACACACAACCCTCCACCTGATCTAAAAAGCAGCTCTCTAGGGTGTACCCCCCACCCCCCCTTCTCTGCTTTGTTTTCATTTGTTGCCACTGAGTTCTTTCTTTTCTGGGAAAGGAACTCAGTCACCAGCTCTGGGCACCTTCCTGCCTCAGGCAGTGCCTGGCACACACAGGTCCATGCCTGGGGCATCTATAGCCTACCCCTTGACCGCCTTCCCACCTCGGGAGACTTTCACTTCTCCGTCTCTCTCTTCTAGGACCCCTGCTCTGCTTAAAAAAATAATATCATTTCTGTTTATTTTTTACTGTCCACACACTGCTTCCATAGATTGTATATTTCTACCCAGGTTGAATATAAATGCACCGTGACTGGGACTTTATTCATTTATTTTACTTACTATTGATGTCCCAGTTACTGGAAGTGGTGTTTGGCCCATGGGAATGCCTTGTATGTACTTGCAGCATCATTAAATGGATGAATAGTCACACTGACTTTGTGCAGATTTTGAAAGCATTGCCACCCTCAGAGTCTATGGTGTTTGCTTATAATTGAGTAGTACAAGTAGAAAAATAAATATAAATGGATTTTCCAGTTGAAGAAATAAAAGGATAGCATTGATTGTTTGATAAGAATCCTAATAATGTTTTAAAATATGAGTTACACTGATTGACGCGGAAGAAAGGCTAATAGATCGATCTTTTGTTTTTCTGCTTTCGTTGCAGTAGAATAGAATACAGGTCTCTTAGCCACTCTTTCAGCCAACAAAGCCAATAATTGAACCATTCTCAGTAATTACTGGCAAGAAACCACTGCAGTGGGTTTAAGAAGGCTCAGACACGACTAACAGGCGCTGTCCATGCTGGGTGTAGTGGAGGCAGGGTCAGGGGATCTGACCCGCACCTCTGCACAGAGACCTGGGCCTCTGGGGTCCTGGGTGGGTGGGCGGCTCGCAGCTACACTTGGCTTCCTGAGGTCAAGGTCCAAGAAGAGTTAGAAAGGACTTGAAAAATTTTTATGAAGATTTTAATACAGTGCTGTTATCTCATTGTGTCATTAAGCTCACAGATACTCTCAAATATTTTATGTTCAAGACTACGTGTGTAGTACATGTTTTTAAATATTTAATATATTTATGTATGGATAATATATGTACACTATTTATATTCAATGTGTGCCTATGTGTAATATTCAATTTTTTAAAGAATTTACTCTAGGCAGGTTTTTTCAGATGCTCAAATTCATCATGATTTAAAGATAAATGTCCTTTCTGTCCAGAAAATTTCCTGCCTCTCTAGACATAAGTAGAAAAAATCTAGTATTTTTATGCAATATTGCTTAAACATTGAATACTTTGAAAGTGTTCACAAAGAATGAGTAGCAAACCTCTCAAAAACAAGTGAAAATGAAACCATGGCGTAGATTAGCTAATGGTTTGCGCCACGCCACAGCATGAGATGTTCTTCAAAGAGCATCATGGTACCTTGGAGACTGGAGCCCTTTGAAACTTTCATATTCCCTGGTATCGTTTTAAATATGGTGGGAGAAATTGTGCAAGTACTCAGCTGCGAAGAAGAACAAAGCTAAAAAACAACCCAACTATTAGAAAAGTCGTGGTTATTAGCAAAGTTATTAGTAAAGATTTTTTTGCAGGATAAGTGCCAACATGCTACATCTTTGTCTTGTCTACACGCAGCAAGTTTCATAATGAATCACGTATGAGGCTGTAGAGAAGGCACTGCAAATTCCGATTCGTGTTGAGCTCCCCAAACAGGACAGTCCTTGTCCGATATTCTTTAATGAGAATGTTCAAGCAAGTCATCACACATTTAAGATTTCAGAGAATTTAGAGTGCTTTGAAAGAGAGATGCGCGTTATGTTAAGTAACTTGAGTTTTCAGGCTGCGGATTTCTCAGCCTCCTTGGTTTGTGCCATCCAATAAACTAGGGCTCATGGATATGTGGGTGAATGGCAGGAGGCTGAGAGAAAACTATTAATTCACATGTAGTTTTACTCATATTCTGGAGAAGAGTGAATCCGTAACAGGGGTTTTCCTTGAGAGACTTTAATTTTACTCCTGGGAATCTGGGACCACTTTTGTTTGTTTTGATTTTTTTTTTTTTCCTTTGAAGTTCTAGTGATGGAGACATTGGCCTCGCTCTGAGCTAAATCCTCACTCCATTCTTATTTTGGATTTTGAGATAAAGTCTCAGCAGAAGTTGCTCAATTGCAGAGGCTGGGCTAACACTTGCAGCCCTCCTGCCTCCGCCTCCCAGAGTGCTGGGATTACAACGCCGCGCTGCTAGGTGCCCTTGGGCTGGCTGTAGTGGTGCTTCCTGCTGCAGCTTCTCCTGGTGGTGCAGGACACCCGCTGCTGTCCCTGGGGAGGACACACCGCGCCCATTCTGACTCCCAAGATCTGCTGCGTTTCTGTGCAGAAGGCCCCTTCCCTCCCCCTCAGATCGGCAGCGCTGGCTCTTCGTCACCCAGCCCATGCTCTGCACCTCCCGCCCGCTGGAACACACACTTTCTCCTTTCCTGCATTGCAGCGTCTGTATCTGTTAGGAATATTTTCTGTAGCCGGCTGTTAAAATCGGCCTGACCCTGGGGCAGGGAGGGGACACTTCTCTGGGCGGTCAGGAGACCTCCACTGCTGCTTTCCTTAAAACTGTGTTGCTGTGTGTGTGGAAGAAAGCGTGGGACCTGGCCACGGCTGGGGAGGCCGTGGCTCCCTTCTCCGGGTAGATTCTAGTTCCTTCGTGACATGGATGTGACCGAAGTTGCTCCCCGACCTGGGCTGGGGATCGTTCCTGACGGGGTTCACCCTCACATCCCCGGAAGGGACATCGATCCAGGCATCGGGCTTCGTCCAGTGATCACGAGTGGTTGTCCCTAAAGCACAGTCATCTCTCCAGCCGACAGAGGAGGCGGAGGATGAGAGAGCGGATGAAGGAGAGAGAGGAGCCCTTTTCCAACACACAACTGTAGAAACTGTGCATTCGCTTGAGCGGGTGTCCCGTCTCCTGGATTTGTGCAAATAACAGTCCCGTCAGCCACCTTGGCTGGTTTATACCATCCTGGAGCCATCCTGTGTGAGTTTCTGGAGTCTGCCATCGCAGATGACCTTCCCGCGCTACTAGTGGGAGGCGCATTCTGAGACTCCCCGTCAGTTGCTGAAACCACGTGCAGTAGCAGGTTTTGTGTTTTCCCGTGTGCGTATATACACACGGTACCTTTTCAGTCACCTGAGCGCCTACCTCACGCGGGGCTGTGACTGCTGCAGTGCGAGGTGCCACAACGAAATTAGCATATTTTCCTTCTTCACGACTTGACGAATAGGTTTATTCTTACCTTGGCCGGCAGGCTTTTGTTTTTGGTTTTTTTTTTTTTTTCCTTGTAAGTCACGTTCTCACTTAAGGAAAACACTCCGCCGCTTCTCTCTCGCACATCTCCAAGGCCAGCATCGCTACTTTGGCGCCTTTGGCACATCGGAGCTACTTTAGATAAAACAAAGGCTCCTTGGACACAAAGGGTTGGGATCGTGAGATAGTGAATCCGGTAACTCCGGAGAGACTGGTGGTATTTGTGGCAGAGTAATACACTGACGAAAAGATACTCCAACAGAGATGAAACAACAGCATACTGTGAAATTTCATTTCTCTCTGCCTCCTCCAGCTTGCGGTGGCTGATGGCCTTCCTTGGCGTGTTGACTTAAGAACTGTAGGTCTTCATAGCAATGGCTTCTCCGTGGTTGGGGTCTTCCTCCTCACGAGGGCACTGTCATTAGATTCAGGATTGAACTGCGTAACCTACCACAACCCTTCTCAAGATCCTTAATTACCCATGCATACAGCCATTTTTCAGGTAAGAGAAGAGTCACAGTCTTCCAGGATTTAGTTAGAGGAATGTCTTTAATGGGGCATTTTTGGCCTGTGAGAGGATACACCAGGTATGCCCCACAAATATGTAATGACCTAGGTTAGCATTGGCTGGATGTGCACCTTGTAAGTAAATAAGCATGCTGATAATACAGTATTGAAAACAGTGAGGGAAATGTTTACTCTTGAGGTTCTTGCAGTTGGTATTTCCTTGGTAGAAATTGGTAATAAAGATGTAATGATGACATTCGTGACTTTCTCAATGAAACATTACAAGTGCCATACTCAACACCTACAAATACGCTCAGAAATTAAATTAAAATTATAAAACAAACAAAAAAGAAATGAAGCCTGCAGAAGATAAAATGAGATTAACTTCCACTACAGTAACAGTATTATTAGAAGGGTGCACAGAGTCAAAAATAAGATAGTAATGCTGATGTTTTGGTTTATTTAAACATATGTGTTGAGAAAATATCTTGAGACAGGAACACACAGGTCATATTTTTAGCATAGCTTAAGGTAGATTCTTATAAACAGAGCAATTAAGTAGCTTCTTTTCGTTGCAAGCAATAATGATATTCATAAATTTGTTCTTAAATATTTAACATAAATGCATGATTTGTAGTTCATGTTATGCAGATTCTTCAGCTTTAATTCTAGATTCCTCTGCTTGTAAAAGGAATAAACACAGAAACTCAGACAATAGAAAACTAAGGAGCATTTCTTTTATTCATCTTAGGTACAGAGACAAGGAATTGAAAAACAAAATGAAGCTTTAGCATACTTTTATTTCGATGATACCATTAGCAGGTACAATCAACTCAGTATAGTTTCTGTGCTCAGAGTCAAAAATAAATGTTTACCCTATTATATCAAAGTAGTCTGTTTTCTGTTTTCTTTTTCTTTCCTTTTGTACCCCATGTACTGAAGATTGGACCAAAGTCTTTGCATTGGTTCTTTCTGAATCACTGTGTTGCCTAAACTGAGCCAGAACTTTTGATCCTCCTGCCTAAGCCTCGCAGAATGCTGGGAATACAGGCCTGTGCCACAGGGCCTCAGAAATTCATTTTAGCAATTGGGTGCCAAAGTTTAATCTTATTATATTGAACACATGAACTTTTCAAGTTCTGCTATTTTAAATTTTACTTTCATGTTATTTTTAACATATAAATTGTTAATCCAATATATTTTTACACTTTGAAATTTTCCTTTAAAGTAAATGGCCGTAAAAGGCAAATTATAATGAGCTTACACAGAAGTCCAAGCTCTTTTCAGATTCTGGAAACAAGAGAGTGAAGTGTCTTCCTGTGATGTGGATATGACCCCTGGGAAATCATCCTGGCTGGTAACTCGAGAGAGAGAGAGAGCAGAGAGCACCAGTAGATTGCTGTGAAAAATGTGTCCAGAACACATTTTAATGGAATTTCTTCTACTTTATCAGTGAACTGGATACTCAGTAAATACATGGATTTCTGTTGCTTAGTGTTACTGTGATGCCGGATTCTCTAGCCTGTGATTGATAGAAGTTGAGAACAGCCTCAGCATTCACCATCTGCCATGAGATAATCAAGTCCTCCAAGTGAACACAGCTTGGCTATACGATTTTAAGTCGTGTTGCTTTTGCACAATTGATATTACTTCTATGGAGGAGATAATTTTTTTTTAATTTTTTGTGGTGAAAAAATTCACATCACATAAAATCCTACAATGTTTTTGTACATACGTGAAATCCAAACTGTTGAAACACATTAGGAATGTGGGTCTTGAGGAATCCATGAGCATCCAGTCCACTCCCTTTCAGAGGCTCGCCCCTTTCTTATCTGGCCCTTGCCTCTCTTTCTACCCTGCCACTCATGTTGGGACCTCTTTATGTGACTGTTTTTGTGCATTTTATAAGGGGGGGCACCATCTGAGGTAGTACTTGAAAACAACGCTTCTGAATGTGTGGTCTTTCTTGATCCTTGCCAGGTCCCTGCCCACCTTTGCTCTTTTTGGTTATTGCGGTGTTTCTAGCTTAAGCATAAGGTGTTGGGAAATGTCCAAAATTGTTCCTGAAAAAAAAATGTGTGATACAGATAGATAAAAAGTATGTATGCAGTTCTAGGAAAGAAGTTATATTTTAATGATCAAGCCTGAGTCCAAGGCATAGGGCGTTTGCAGTTGCAGCAAAGTAACATTCTCTTTTAATTCATGCCGCCATGGTTGATAGTTAGCATTGGGCCAATTCATGCAGCTTATGAGTAGGCATAATAGAAAAGAGAATCTTTAGAGTTCTTTTGAGATCACTAATATGTCACTTCAAAGAAGAACAGAAGAGTCTTTGAAGGAAGTGATGGGTAGGCATGAAGAGCTTATAGAGTTTCCAGGCTAATTGGAGTGCCAGCAGAAGGGGAAGGACAGGTTGTGTATAGACCTAGAGATGGAAAATATTTGGATAATGACTAGCATCTGTGACATTGGTGGAAATGCATGAACATTTTTAAATAGAATTAAAAAGGGGGAAAGAACTTCTAGTTAAGTAAAGAATAAGCTAAATATCAAAGACATGGAACTTGATATTGTAGTAGTGTTCTAATTATCAAGATTGCCAAAATTCAGATGTATTTTGCCCGTGTTTTGATGAAAATAAAAGAAATTTCAGTAGCAAATTAGAGCAGGCAAAGTTCAGCATATTTAGTTTGAAAATCGGCTGTGTTCTGTCTGGTTAATTTTAAGAGATATATGGTGGTTGCTATTCTGGGACGTCTATAAAAAGGAATTTAACAGGCCACTATGAACATGTCATTTTTGGAAAATCAATCATTACTTTTGAATAAATTATTTTAAATAAATTGGTTATGGTGTTTATTATGTTTATTCACTCAATGTTCAAGAAATTCTCTAAAATATCTTTGCTAAGATGAAGCTGTACTTGAAGCTTTGTTTTCACTAGCTTTTCTTACAATAAAAGCAATACAGCGACCAAGCAACAGATGTGGGGAATATAATTAAAAAACATATAAAATTGTTTATTATTCTAATGATAGGCTCAGTATTTGTTAGTCACATTGATAATTTCTAAAGAAAATAAGAACCAAATCAAAAAATAAATGCTTTTACGGATGGACATCCTCTTTCTCAAAAAATTTCCTGTTCTCTGAGATTGTTCATACACAAAATGCAAATAATTCCTCTAGGAATTATTTAAGAGGCATACTATTTTGCCTTCTTAGAGAAATGTTGACACTGTTTTTGAAGTGAAGACTTTTTTTATTATCCTTGTAGTGATGAAATGAGCCTTTAGCCTGAATCTCTAAACTGCCACCTGTGGGCATGGAGCTTTCATTATGGGATAGATTTTATAATAGTCATTTGCCAATGTGACCTTTCAGCTGCATTGTTGGAGTGCCCTTGAGTCCCGGACTCCCATGAAGACCACTGTTAATATTCCTCCACGTCAGTGGTTCCCAGGCCTCTCCTTTAGCAGTAGGCCCTCCAGGAGCACATGGCGCTGGGACAACAGAATCAGCACCCCGTGGGAGACTCCCTTCAAGAGCTCCTTGCGAAACTGATGCACCGGCTGCCTTTAATCCTGTTCAGGGTTTCATTTAACATCTGTTGGGTCATTTTTGCTAGCAGGTTTTTTTTTTTTTTTATCTGAAGAAATTTTAAAAAGTCCCTACTGGTGATATTTGTTTAATTCCCTGAACTTTAATTCAAATAGTCATTAGATGGAATGCTCATAAAATACCTCATCTTTGAAAATTGTACGATTTAATATTCTGCAAAATCTTAATAGATAAAAAAACTGGGTCTGACTTAGCTTTGGACTCCCACCGTTAACCAGTGAGTGCCAGAAATTCAGTGACTTGAAGGTGGTGAATCTAGTTAGTTTTCAGGGCAGTATTCAACAGGAACAAGAGTCTGTAACTTCTTGACGTTTTCCCCTGGGCTTTGGTGACTCTGTGCTCTGTCACTGGACTGTAGAAACACCTGTTCCCTTTAGTGTCTTGCTTTCTTTGCCTGCCTCTTGAGTACTGTCCTGGTAGCCCGTTCGCTGCTCTTCCTGTGTCATCCCCAGGCACCTCATTTGTGGGCAGCCCTCCCAATTCTACATAGCTAAACCTCCGAAGGATTCAGCTTGTTGAATGAAATGGCAAAACTACATTCAGCATTAAGACATTATATGTATAAGACCTACCATTTTCGTCAATTCATAGTTATAAAGTGTGATGGGAAATATAGTGAGGGCTGGAGGAATAGCACAGGGCTAGAGTACTTGCCCAGCAAGCTCAAACCCCTGTTTGATTCTTCAGCACGCATAGACTGGGCATGGTAGCACACGTCTGTAATCCCAGCATTTGGGGGAGGCTAGGGCAGGAAGATTGCCATGATTTCAAGACCAGCCTGAGCTACACAGTGAGTTCAGTATTAACCAAGACTACCAAGCAAGACCCCGTTAGTAAAAAGAAGAAAAAGAAAAAAGTCTGGTGAATGTTTAAACTTTAAAAAATTACTGTAACAAAAGGTGTGTCGGGATGAATCTCCCCCAGGATACCTCTCAGTGCTTGCCTGCACACCTTGAGGTCCTGAATTAAGTCAAGACCTTCCATCATCATTTTGGCTTTGGAAGAGCCAGAAACCTCCCAGTCCCACATCTGGTGAGTAAGGTGGATGCGGACAGTGTTCTGTGTCTGACTTGACTGCTTTGTGCTTGATGGCACTTGGTAGCTGCCTTCTGCATATTTTTGTTGTTGTTGTTTTTGTTTTCATCCAACCTTGGAAAGACAATCCCGAATGAGGACTCGCAGGACTGCTTCAGAAAGTGGCAAAATGATGGCGCTTGTGTGTTTGAAGCAAGAGGAAGTGTTCTGAAGGGAACTCCGGCCTGGGTCTTCCACTGCAATCAATTTTTAAATTTAAATGTTCACCATACGTTTTAATCACTCCTTGAACATTGAACATCTTTCTCTTCTCTCTTTTTTCTCTGGCACTTGTATTGCTAACCTTTCTCTTGAGTTTCAAACTTCCGTCGAGCCATTAACTGCGTATGTCTAGTTAGCTGTGTATAGACTCTGGTTTTCTTAACTCTTCCCTCTGCTTTCTCAAAGCTTGGAGAAACCCGTTGCTGGTTATCCATAACATACTCAGACACCTTGAATTCCACTTTTTTCCTCAACATTACCTTCCACGCTTGATTGGCTCTTATCCCTCACACCTGAAAGCCATTCCCCACTGTGGCTTCCTGACTGGCTCACCATGGGACTAAAACAGTGTTTGCATGAACATCACCTAGGTCTTTATAATTTAAAAAAAAAAAATCTTTAGTGACGAGTGTCTTGAACTCCTGTTTCCTCTTGTTTAGTCGGTAGGATGAACTTACGCCCCACAAATGAGTATCTCAAGATCTCCTTGGCTTTACATACACCCATGTACACATGCACAAATGCGTGCACACACACACACGTGCACACACAATGGTTTCTGAGTATCATGCAACATGAGTCACTAGAATACTCCTTATAGACATCCAGTAACTCAATTGACAAGGCTACTCCCCAACAGTAGCCTTCCCAACAGCACCACCAAAGCAGCAGAGAGGTAACGCAGCTACATAGCTAATCATTCGTTGATTCTTAAAAATTCTGCCAGAAGTGACATGTCGCTTTTTCTCACATTATTTTGTGAGGAAATTCAATTAGACATTCCTAATTTGGAAGGGGAGGGAGAAACGCTAGTCTTCCTTGTGTCTCTGGGAGCTGGAATAGCCTCGACACCTTCATGACCATGGCCTGGCGGTGAGGACAACTTGCACGTGGCTTTCATAATTGTATTTGCCATTCCCCTTCCTCCTACTCTTTATAACACAGCGCTCTGCCTGCGTCTGATAATTATTTTTCTGCTGATTATCAGAACATGGATAACATGTTTAACTTGATTGTAACACAAGTCGTGCTCTTTCTTATAAAATATTTCCATAAGATTGTGTATAGCGATGTAGGTTTTATGACATTTTCCAGATGGTTATACCTAGATGTAGGTTTGCTTGACATAAATAATCATATACTAGAGATATCCTGCTAAAAACCCTCATAGATAAAAAAAAAAAATTCCTTTATCAACTTCAACTTGCTTCCCCTATCAATTACTTGCTGGCCATAAACATGTTTATGAAAAACTAGTGGGTGCATCTGTTTTTCTTTTCTTTGGATACAAACTGACAACAGGAGAGAAGTGAATTGATAACCCATTGATAGAAACCACTTATTTTAAAAAGTTCAGGTGATATAATTAGTAGTTATATAGCAGATTATGAGACTTAGGATGCAAAAATTTGAATTTTATCTTCACTTTAAAAATCACTACTGTTAAATGTTACATACAGCTTTACCCTACTGCATGCCTGAGTAACTCTAGCAGAATTGTGGTCCTAGGAAAGTAGATATGTTTATCCATATGCAGTTTTATGAGAAGCCTTTTCCTTAAGCATTGTCAGAATTTTAGTACAATCGAAGAAACTTGAAGATTTGTCACTCTCCTACCTCATGTCATCTTGGTTCAGTCTGAGACATTTCTACCAGGACTCCCTGAGGAATACCATTTTGGGGGTTCTGGACATTGAGGCATGTCCCTCATGTCCTTGAGCTATATCCCCAGCCCTTTTTTTATATTTGATTTTGAGATGAGCTTTCGCTGAGTCACTAAATGGCCCGCTTGGGTGTGGGCTTTTGTAATCCCCTGTCTCAGTCTCCAGAGTGCTGGGAGTATGGGCCTTTGACACCACACCCGGCTGGGCCTGGCTAGGAATTGTTTTTTCATACCAATGTGTATATAATGAGTTTAAATTTTATATGTCTAGTAAAATTTGAACTCATTATGTAGGATAATACCTCTATATTTTTGAATGACTTTATGATGCAAAGATGTTTTCAAGATCAAATATAAATCATATGGTATTTTTGATTCTTTTTGTGAAAAAATTTTATTAAGAACAGTCCTAAAAGTAATTCCCCAGCCTTCGAGACCTGTATCAGTACACAATTTGAATTTAAACCGCTGTAGTTTTTGTTTTTCTGTTTGTTGTTTGTTTGTTTTTGAGCGTGTAGTCCAGGTTGGCCAAACTGGCCTTGAATTCTGGCAAGCCTCCTGCCTCAGCTTCCTGCGAGCTGGGGTCACAGGCAGGTTTGCACCACCTCTGCACCCAGCTTTGTAGACCTGGAGGGGGCTTGTTCTCCTCAGTGTGTTGCTGCTCTGGATGTGGCCACAAGCCCTTGTCGGCTTTGGTCCCCTTCCAGGCTGCACCGCCAGGGGTGCTGCCATCTGTCCCCTGCAGGCTGCATGGCTCTGGATCCCCTGAGAAAGGTTAAGGAACAACAGTCTGGATTTCCTGCCTTTGACTGCCCCACTCCGCACTCACTCAGAGGCTTTGCGCCCCGTAGGCTTTGCGGGGTGTGGTGGGGGGGGTGGGGTGGCTTGAAAGAAGGAGAAGAAGTGACGAGACACAGAGCATGCAATGCGAACAGTCATTGTCATTGGTCCCTGAGTCGGGACAACAAAAAGAATCAGAAAGTTGAATTCTTCCTATTAGTTTCTGTACGTTTGTGTACGAAATCGAAGGCTTGCTCCGTTCACTTGTACTTCACAGGTTTTTCTTTTCTTCCTTAGAGATCTGCCCCTTGTTCACTTTTCCCTTCTTAGATTTTCAGGAAGTGACAGGAGAGTTGTGCCTGAGTGCGAGCAATGGAGTCCGTTAGATCCAGTTACCAGGCAGAGACCTGCCGGCTGGGGGCAGGAATGCCCTCTGGGGCCGGCTGGGTTCCCTTCCCTGGTGTTTGGCCTTTCCATCTGTTGAAGGAAAGAGCGCACCAAAGAAGTCTGCCAGGGACCGTGATGGGTCTTCCAGTGGCATGTCACTGGAAAAGGAGAAGGGAACGAAGCGAGAAAAAAACGCATCAGAAGATGAAGCACAGATGAGGCCGTGTGAAGCGGTGTGTGCTCCTCGCAGAGCTACGCTTGGTCTTCTGATAAGGGGCACCACGGCTTGGGGTCTTAATTTCTTCCGTAAGGGCTGCTGTTGTTGCGGAATATTCAAACACAGTGGACAGTGTCATCATCTGCCCCCAGAACAGATTTCTACAGAAGCAAGATCAGTCAGTGTTGTAATTTGCTTTTTGAAGCCCAGAAACCTAGGTGCCCCATAAGTAAAACATTGTGGGAATGAACTATTCTCAACATCTTCTAGCCAGGCAGGCTCCTCCCAGCCATCTTCAAGGCATTGGTATCATTGCTGAGGGCTTAAAAGCAGGAGAAGCCCTTCTTTATGACCTTTGCCTGTGTTTTCCTGTCACTCAGCTTGCTCTGGTGAGATCCAGATTTCTACTGTTTTTTATGGTGTGTGTAAGAGAGCTTTTTCCCATGGCAGGCAGATTCCATGAAATTCTCAGCTTCTTCTCAGAAATCTCCATTTTCCTAACACAATTTTTCCAAAAGTCTGATTCTTCCTGCTGGTCACCCTGGAAGACTTCACATGGTCACACAAGATATCGGTCACCTTGAACAACATTGTGAAAATTTTACATCCTTGCTAACTCTTCTTTATTCAATCTGATCATATAAAGAAAAGTATCTCGGTATATTTTTAATCATTAACACTTCCTGGCATTACATACGTGTCATATATATAATGATGTACATATGTGCACATTGTGTGCTTCACGACTACACTGTTTTATTCATTTAACTGATTCAGATCTCATTCAGTTCTTTAAAAATGTGTTGTTTGAACTCAGCCCTCAAGCCCTATGTCCTTCCAACCTCATGTCATTCCTGAAAGATTGATCTCTCTCTTCTTACTCACCAAGACCAAAAAGGCTACCTGTATACTCATCATCCTTGCCTTGAGTTACACAGAACTAGAACCGTGCTAATTGGTATTGTCAACCTTCCCCGTGAAAACCAGCGGAAATGCCACCTCCTGCTCAGACTGGCACCTGTAGGATTCCCTGGTTCTCACCAGCATTGAAACGTCAGAACCGGCCGCGAGTCTTTTGTTTGCCTGCTCAGTGGTCTGTTGTGGTGATTGTCCTTGAAATCTCTCCACTTCCTTTCCCTTCCTACTAGCTCTTACCTCCTTCTCGGTGTTTACACAATCATGTAACTTCTAGAGAAACAGAAAGCTCCCAAGTTCCTGCGCCATGTGTTGAACCCTACCCACCGGGTTTGTGTGTCTGTCAGTCCTTCCTAGACCAAAACTCTTAAAGGATTCCCGTGCCCCTGTTTCAGGATCACTTTGACTTGTGAGGCTTTCTGCTGATCTCTGTTTGTTTGTTTGTTTGTTTGTTTGTTTATTGAGTCAGGGTCTTGCTCTGTAGTCCAGACTGGCCCTGAACTCTCTATGTAGTCCAGGCTGACCTTGACCTCACTGCAATCCTACTGCCTCAGCCTCCTAGATGCTGGGATGACGGGTGTGCACCCTGTGAACAGCATATGTGACACTGGGCATCTGACCTTGGGGCCTTCACGCTCTCAACGCTGAGCTGCTCCTCCGGCCCTTCTCTGGCGTTCTTCACTGCCCCTACCCCTTTTGCATTTCGGGTGGCAGTATAGGGCATTTGTGTTGGTTCTGCGGAACCCGCAGCTTGGCTGCGCTTTGAGTCTTTGGGCCTGACAAAGTCTTCCTTGGCAGCTGCTTTCTGCCTCTCCCGAAGAGCTTAGCTGTGGGCATTACTGTGGGTACTGTAGCCAGGCTAGCAATTCTGAAAGCATTTCTCTTAAGTCATCCCAGAGCTCTCTGTGATTTCCGTGCTTTAGTACTTACTGTCTTTGAGTTGTCTATGTGTCTTTGGTCTTTGCTGGCATGCAAGCGTCTCAGGGCCATTGGCCATGTTTTCACATTGCCCCCGTGTACTCAGTGCCTGGCACACAGCAGGCACGTAATGAGTTTTTGATGCCCGAATGATGTTGTAAGATAAAATTGTTTGTAAAAGTAAACTAGACCTGTCGTTCCTGACAGGAGAAGTTATTCTGGGTCTTAAGTTCAGAGATACTGCTCCTTGTGTCCTGGTTTATATAATTCCATTGAAACGAGCAGAATATTTTTACTGATAATTTTTTTCTCTCTCTCTGTCTCTCCCTCTGTCTCCTCCTCCTCCCTCTCCTGCCAAATTCCCTTTGTAAACATCAAAGTCTAATCTCACATAAAGCATCGGTGTGTCTCTCAGGATGGTCCTGTGTACACATGGACTGGCCCTGCAGAGACAGAGTCACTTGACAAAGACGTTCTACCTGCAGATTGCCAGACGGTTCTTTCTCAGGGAGCAACATGATAGTGGGGGAGGAAGAGAACCAGGACTCCAAGAGCAATAACGAGCACATGACGTGGGGTCTAAAAAAGGGGAAAACACCATTGAGAAAACGAGGCTACTGTAGGGGAAGGTGGAAATACAGGGGCTCGGGCGTGTTTTGCAGTGTTAAGCAGTGTGTTTTTGCAGAGGCGCCTTTGAGCAAAGTTTTAGTAGAGACTGAGGGATTAGAGGGCAGACTGCTCAGGCACAGAGACTAGCTAAGTTCCAGAAATAGGTGATATGATCAAGATAAATGGTGAAGGGTTCCATTTTAAAAATGATAGCGGTGAAAGGCACAGTGTCATCTTTCCCCCTCAGAATATCACCCCTGCTTCTGATACACTCATCCCATCATCCTGGCCACTTCCTGCAGCCGTTTGGAGGAGCTCTATCCAGTATTTACAAATTGTGGTCAAAAGTACAGTGAATGTCGCGGCCCAGTGCCTTCCATTGGAAAAGCAGGTTCACAAAAGCATGGCTGTGTGTCTCCATCCACACTAGTCATGCGATCCGGCACTGTGCAGCTGATGGCTCTTCCTCAAAGTCAGAATGGCCAGGAAAACTTGACATTTTGGGTGGGTTTAGGACATAGAAGCAACCCCAACAGCACAACTGAAGACACTCAGGAAAGAGGAGTTGCAGAGCTGCTTCAGAAAGTGGTAAGCATGGAGGGGTCAGTGTGTCCGGAGCGAGGGCGATCGTCTCAGTTACTTGTTCATTGCTGTGACTCAATACCTGACACCCACTAGTTTAGGAAAGGAAAGGTTTATTTTAGCTCACAGTTTCAGATGGTCACAGTGCATTCAGAGGCAGCCGGCAGCAGTTGAAGTACATGGCAGAGGCAGAGAGGTGGAGGCAGCTTCTCAGGACATCACACACAGACAGGCCAGTGAGACTCTTGCGACTAGTCCAAGTCCCAGTCTTAGTCTCTCCTGCATCCGGGTATCGAAGGTGTGGCCACTACACACCTTTTGTCTTAAGTCCCATGCCTTTAGTCTTAATTCACATGCCCCTAATCCCAACAACCGCAATCCACCCCTCCAGGCCAGACCCCAATCCACCAACATTACATGGCTCCGTAGATAATCCATAATATTAGAATCCATGAGACTTTTGGGGGACACTCCAGATCTTAACCACAACAGTGATTCATAGCCGTGTGCCTTTTACAGTAATATGTGTTTTTTAATCAAACATCCACTGTGTTTTCGGTCACACCTCCTAGAAGTCTGACTGATATGTGTGACCCAGCAGTAAGTGCCGTGTAGACCCAAATTGTATCTGTTTGCAGTATAATTTAAGCATAGGGTTTGTCTGGGGTGTTCTCTGCTCTGTCACTCAGGGCCGTGCAGTGCTTTGAAGGTTGAACCAGCGCGTTTCCTAGTGAACCGACTGCAGGGAAACCTGAGCTCGTGCTGCGGAGAGCAGCAGAGGCCCCCAGGACAGCCGCCCCGTCTCCTGACAGATGCTGACTGCAAAGGCGTCACTTTTTAGTCCAGAGATGTACTGAGGCCGCCAGCCCCTGTGGGAAGAGCTGGGTTTGACCTGGAGGTTTCCCTGGTTCCCCTCCAGCGTGTTGATCAAAGTGAATTTGTAGCTCTCAAGTTCCGTGACGTACACTGTGGTTAAAACGATTTCATCCTGAAAAATATTACAGCAAGTGCACTAGAATGTAGCGGAGCCTCCATCTGTATCCAGAAAATGTGAATTACAAATAGCCACATATAGATATTTTTCCTGCTTGCCCATCTTCTATTGGCATTCGGTATACCCATACAAACTACCATAATGCCTTACCTGAGTCATGATATTACTTAGTTGCTAATTTAAAAATTGCCGTGTTTATGCATACTTTTACCACTAGAGGAACAACCAAAACTCTGCCTCTTTCTTTGTAAACTACCTCAGTTAGACCCACACATTATTTTTAAAGGCTTTTTGAAGAAAAACAATCTGCCAAAAGCTGTCCTAAAGAGTGACAGGCCAGACCTACTATATTTAAATGTTGGAAATAACTTGCCTAGTTACTTTTATAAGGTACTCACTTATTGACTATAAGTTTCCCCTTCCCATATTAATTCTGTGTGCTCTCATAACATTTCAGCAAAGCAAAGTTTATCAAAAATAAGGAAATGGAACAGGCAGAAATAACCCAGGGCATTTTGTGCAAAAGGTGCGAGCTCAACTTTTTGTGGCCAGCCAGGTGGTGGTTTGCTGATCATTTTAATCAGCATATTTCACTTAGGCCATGAAAACACTGTAAGCATTAAATCACATTAAATCACAGTGCTGTCAAACCTGGGTTATTGCCACCCTGTTATGATTCTATGAGCATATTCTACGTAGAATTAAGTACAGTGTCAGAGTCCAAAGATACTGACATTAAAGTGTAATATTTTATTGTTTCATCATTTTGATCGAACCGAGGAGGGCTAAAGTGTCTAATAACTTTCATGAAGGACGCCTTGCTGTTTTATGAACTACAGTCATTCTTTAACAATATTCATCGCACAGTTGTCAGTGGGAACAACTTTCTGTGTAGGAAATACAGTATTTCCGTAAGTCATTTAAAATTTGGCCATTTGCATTCATGTAATGCACATAACAGAATGTGCAGAGTTCGATGCATGATACTGGAAATACAAGTTTTTACCATAATGCAGAGCAGCTGTGTACACTTAATACTTTCATGGGTTAGAAAGTAAATCGTGTCCCATTGTTCAGTGTTTTCATGGGGGTTGCCATGATGGTAAGTCGTTATGCACAGTTTTAGGTGGATTTCCAGACTTGTTGCGTATTTACCTCTTAGGTTTCCCTGCTCACTAGAAAGCAGAAAATAGACAAGCCCCTTAGGAGCGGTCTGGTGGTGTTACTTCTAAGCAGCTCTTTGGTTCTTTGACCTACACCTGCTGATCCCTGTGGGCAAATCTTTGCAGAAGTTTCGTCATCCTCAGGGCAACGTAGTGAGAAGTGGGCTGTGTAGTCAGAGCGACCACACGGGATCCGCTCTACGTGTTCATAAAGCAGAAGGACTTTGGAAGCACAACACTGAGTCCCAGCCCCACAAGTGAGACAGATTACAGACAGATAAAACAAATAGCCAAAACACGTGCACGGTATTTCCAGAAACGTGCCCATTCCTTGGTGCCTTCCTTCCTCCTTCCCTTCCTCCCTTCCTTCCTTTCTTTCCCAGTTCCTCCCTTTTTCATTCCCCATGCTTTTCACGCTTCCACCTCGGGGCCCATAAAGGGGATACTTTCTGTAGCATAGATGGTCAGTTGCTCCCTTCAACGAATTGTGAATACTTTTCATTCGTTCAGCAAGTGCCCGTCCTGTTCTGGAAGTGTGTTAAAGACGCAAAGCAACAGTCTTACTTTCCTAGGCACCTGTCTCCTCTGTGATAAGGTGTGTGTATGTTGAACAGTTAATGATGCTGTGAAAATACCATGGTCTTGATACATTTTTTTCTGCCCCTCTGCCTGCCATATTGGCTGTAGTTTCCTTATGGCTGATAAATCGTGGCATTCACTGGGCTCGGTCCTGGATTCAATGTGCTTTTCCCTGTGCTGTCTCTAAAAGTTCAGTAGGTAACTACATCCATACCCACTGATCGCATCTAAGCGCAGGAACACCAGCACGTCCACTTCTGAGCCCCACTGTCCTCTGCCTGTAAATGTCTCCTCTGGGGCAACGCGTTCTTTAATGTCACTCATGACTCTTCCTTTCAACCTACATGGATTCTCCTCTAGTGCTGTTGTGGCAGCCAAGGATGCCTGGGATGCCAAGGATGTCACTGGGATGTGGCTGTTCATGCTTCGTGTCCTGGGGAAGGGAAGGTGGCCTATAAATAGGTGGGGGTCCCTATGAATAGGTTCTCAGGGCCTGTTCTTTATGACTGTGAACAGTTGCAGTTTCCCTCATTTTTAAAACCCTAACACTGAGCATCATGTTTAGAATGTGCTAGATCTCCATATGATCTGATTATTTGTTAGTGAATGAACAGATGTGTGAAATATAGCATGACATTTCCCAAAGGAATAGGAAAGAGTTGACGGAGGATATAAAACTTGGGTGAGTCTGGGAAAGGGGGAGAGATTTGGGTAAGAGGTGGGGACTGCCAGAGCCAGGAGCTGCTTGAGTAGAATTCCAGCAGTAGAAATGACCTGGAGGTGGAAGAGGCCAGTGGTGAACTTGACTGGGTGAGGTGTGTTAGCTCATTTCGGCCAACAACGGAGACAGCATCACAGATACAAGATGCGTCGGATGCACGGACTCTGGGATAGGCGGCATTTGTGGGCAACAAGACCTTTTGCTGAGGGGTGGAGGAGAGAGGAGGATCAGTTACAAGAAAAGTCCCAGTTCCAAATGCTACTTAATACATCACCAGTTATACATTCAGGATGCATGAAAAAGCTTATGGTTTTGCAGTTACAGAGTATGTGTATGTGAGGGAAAAGCTTATTTCTCATGATAGACTCCTTTAATGATCTAAAAAAAAGCAAAACAAAACAAACAAAAACAGCAGCGCAGAAAGTATTCTGACCAATGAGTGTCTACTTGCTGTTATTCTTGGGAATTATTTAGAAAAGCTTAATATCAGTGACTGTAGATGCCTTTAATTCAGTCAGGGTGATAAAGCCTCCCATGTTTCCTTGCCATTTAAATTCCTCCTCAGTCCGTCATTGTACCCCGACACACGCATAACGGCGTAAGGGAACCCCTGGTGGTATTCGTCTAGCTTCCTCGTTCCCAATCCATCCCCTTCTATTTGACATAGATTCAATATAACCTAACATAAAAATGCCAATGCAATTAATTGTTGTGATTTCGTATCTGTTACACTGCTTTTATTATGATTTTTGTGAATCTTGACTGGCTTTGGTGACCTCTTCTGTGTTTGGGCAAACATCCCATAAGCTTTCATCCAGTGATTAAGAAGCAGTCATTATGCACCCTGTTTGACATGGTCATTACTTAATGCACACTTAACAAAATGCTACAAGACCAAATTATCACAGTGGGGGAAGGAGCAGATGGCCAGCTGGCCAGAAGCCACGCCTGCTTCGTTTTATGCCTTCTCTAATCTGCCACAAAGAAGCCACATGTGAGATCTGAGAAGCCAGGCCACAGGACCCAGCCTCTCCGGCTGTGCTCGAATTGTTCTTAGCCATGACATCTGGGGAAGTACCCTTCCCAACTCAGGACAGCGTGAGCTTCTGCTGTAGGTACCTCTCTGCTTCCTGATAAAAATAGCTGCTATTGGGGGAAGATTCTGGCATAGAAATAGAAACCCTTTCTTCCATCCCTTACCATTGCCTTCAAGGTCAAAACAACTGTGTTTGATTTTAAGACAAAGAGCTCTGATTTTGTAGCAGCAAGGCAAGTATTTTAGACACCTACATGTTTATGATTATGACGTTATCGTCAATCAGATTCATTTTTTAAGAGATTATTACAGCACTTGACAAAGAAACCTTGGGTAGGATTCAGACTTAAAATTGGGGTGACTGAAAACTGCTAGCATGGATAGAATGGACTACAAAGGAAAATGTATCCAGTCTCTGTAACTTCTCTTACAGATTATGATTAGTAGTTTCTGTGAAGTGCTGGAGTTCCCAAACTGTCAATCATTTTTGTCAATAACATATATGAAGAAACACTAAACTATGCAATATTTTATTGGGGTCTTTGGGGCATAGAAATATGAGGAATCACACAGATGGTTCATAATCAAGCTCGGGAGATAGAGCTGTGGAATAATTAAAGAAGGAAACCATGTACAGTGAGCTGCTAATCACGCATACAGGCAGCGAGTTGAGCGAGAGACCAGGACAGGTGAAGGGCTGTCAAAGCAAGACTGATGAAGGACATGGAAATCCTGTAGTTGCCGGGAGATGCCGTATCAAGTAGCAAGATTGCTTGATGCACCCAAAACCTGGGCGCTGCTACTTTCTTAATATAATGCATGTAGAAAACAGTGGTCTCTGTTTCCTCTTTAATCTGTGCTGTGTCCTGTCGGCATGCAGAAGATGAAATGAGCCCAGGTGGTGGCTTGTCACTTTGCACCGCTGACTGTTGCTTATTCTACGCCGCAGGCGCATTTTGCAACAAATGGATTGTGAGTTCCGACTGACATATTAGAGATTTTCTGAGCTTTGTTGGAAAGTCACTTTCTGATAAAGCATGGCTTTTTAGAGAATTTTCTTAGATCTGTTAAAAATGATTGAATGCCTGCTTTAGCAATTAGACTGGATTGTTTTAATACCTTCTGAAGTCATAGTAATTTTTGCATGGAGAAATCTTCACATGGCCACTCTAATTCTAGTGATCATAGCTATTAAAAAAGGCAAGTATATTGATCGCCATGGTGGGTCATCACTTTATCATCCATATCTCATTGAGAAGTGTTTATATCATTGACCAGAGACTTCAAAGTGTGCCTAGGTTTTATGTTTACTAAATTTACTAAATGGCACAACTTCGTTTCACATGGCATTCATGAATTTACAGATTTTTTTCTATATACTAGCTTCTCTATTCATAAACCTATCATGTCAGATCTAGGTTTTTTGTTGTTGTTGTTGTTGTTTTGTTTTTGAAAGAAAACCAAGGGTGGAGGTCTTGTCTTGAGCTACTTAGTGATAACACCCTGTGTTCAGTCCACTGGCAGATACAATTGGTTAAATAAATACACCCAGATGTAGATAGTACACCTGAAGGACTCAACCAAACAGACAGACAAAACAGATGCACAAAAATATATGCTATGTGACAACCAAGTAAGGACATAAAATTCTTTTTTGGGTGATAGGACACTCTGAACTGAGGATTTTCATTTTCCGAGTGGTAGTTTAGGAAGCTCATTTCAGCCAGTATGCAAGATGGATGGACAGAGAGCGTGGACATGCTTCAGAATAAATTGTCCTTGTGACTTTGTGAAGCAATAGATCCTCTGCTATCATCTGTTACTCCCTTATTAAAGATATAGTAACGCTTAGCAACATATTTATCCATTTGAGGTGAACAGAGATATCAGTTCTTTTGCCACAATTATGACACATGTTCATGAAATCAAGTCCTGCAGTGACATGGATGAATTGTACCAGCAAGCCCCACTCTGAACTGAAGTTTTAAGTGAGTAAAGATCAACCCCAGGAAATCTGCATTATGTCTTGGTACTTCCCTCCACCTCACAGTGCCGGGTCTTCCTTGATGAAATCTGGGTAGCCATTCCTGGATTCGCCCTCACCCCTATTCTGCTGCTCTGGTGATCTCCGTCTCTGTCCAAAGCTACCTACCTCTGCTTTATTACAAAAGCCAAGTGCAATCAACTTTAAGACGTGAATTTTGATACATATGGACACTGCGTCGGCCAAATCTAATAATAACTTAGGACTCTGGTTTTCTTTAATAAACTACTTTTCTAGAAGCAATCAACTATTCAGAGACTGTAGTGGCTCCCTTCAAATCCATGCGTATAGGAACTTTAGAATGGAATCTTCCTTGGGAACAGGGTCTACAGTAGTTTGCTAAGTTTTCATTAAGAATATTACAAGTGGGGAGGCTTAATCACATGCAAATGAGTTTGCCGCCCTTCTCAAAACTAGTGTAAGATCAAAGCGCAGCCAGGCTTGGCATCTGGAACCTCTCTGGCTTTCCGCCTTCTCTCTGTGGCCTGACCTGGCTTTCTGCAGAATTGCTGGTGTCTCTTTGTGTGTCCATCTTCCAGCTTCCCGCATGAACCAGGGAGATAGGATTCGGACCCACAGTATGACCTCATCTAACTTTAACTACTTCTTCAAAAAGACTCTGTGTCCAAGGACAGCGATGGTCTGAGTCACTGGAAGCTGGGATTGCAGCATCCGTGTTAGCAGGGCCCAGTTCAGCTCTTCACACCTGTTTTGTGGGTACAAGTTGTTAAAGGTCTCCAGGTGAAATCCTGCTGGATTTAGAGTGAGCCCATCTCCAGTGACAGCTGTCCTTATGTGAAGAGAAAAAGATACAGAGATAAAGAGAAAAGAAAACTAAGGCCTGGGAAGAGAGACAGAGACTTGTGCCACAGAGACGCTGGGAGCCTCCATTCCCTGGACAGGGAAAGGTATTTCTCCAGAGCTACCAAAGAGGTCGTGGCTCCACGCATGCTTGCATTTCTGATTTATAGTTCCCAGAAATGTGAAGAAATAAATTTCTGTTGTTCCCCCAAAAAGGAGAAAAACAGAACCAGCTTACAGTATTGTATTATAGCAGCTCTAGAAATCTAAAACTGTTTTAACCACCGTTTCAAGTCCCTGGAGATCTCAGTGCCTTCTAGCAGATGTTTATAAAGACAGCCCTGCGTCAGGCCCGGTGACACAGGTCTGTAACCTCAGCACTCTGTGAGGCCACAGCAGGCGTGTGCACTGTATGACTTAGTGAGATACTGTGTCAAAATAAAAACTGAAAACAATACAAACATAAGACATGGAGATGTAGCTCAGTGCAAAGGCCCTGGGTTTGATATCCAAGAGCTAAATAATACATATGTAAATGAGTGCCCAGGTGAAAAGGTTATTACTATAGGAAAAACTGTTGAACCTCATATTTTGATTTTTATAATCTTTCCAGATGCTTCTGTAATGTAAGTAAAAAGTTAATTTGGTCACTTCTGCTCTGTCAGGGTTGTTTTTTAGTTTATTTGAAAATACTTCTTCTAAGTACAAAACATCCCTAGCCAAGTTTTTCCTCACACGGCTAAATTTTGTGCGTTTGTGTTTGTGAGACTAGAAAGACACAGAGGAGCATGAGAAAGGAGGAGGAGGAGTGAGTCGTGTAAAAACACAGTAGATAGAAGGCATCAGTCACGTGAACGTGACCGGAACAACTGCTCCTTCTCAAGCAGTCTTAAAATCGAGTGTCAGTAGCTCCTACTGGCAGCTGCCAAAGTGCTCAGACCTGTGACACGTATCGGCCACCCCATGGGTGACACTCCAGGGTGTTTTTAAGACCAGAATTTGAAATCGGCTTTCGGCTAGTAGCTCTTCGCATGTCGCTGCACATCGAGAACGAGTGAAGTTGTGCTCGAGCCACGGTCTCCTTGGTGTTTCTTTGCCCCGCCATCTGAAGTGTCCACTCAGTTCGGATACCTCACCGCAGGTCAGCAGAGGCATGCCTCGTGACGCCAACCGGCTCTGTCACTGTCACGGTGGGTGGGAGCTGGTTGAGTCGCTGACATTCCGTGGTTGTCCTGAAAGGGGCTCACGGTTTACAGCATAGACTCTCCACTCGTGACCGTTTGCACAGGTGGAAATAACTTCAGCTCCACCATGTGGATTGTCAGGAGGCAGAAGGAGAAAATAGCAAATCATGTCGACCGATTCTTGAGCTATTGATCTTGCTTGCTGGCATATTTACATGAGCTTGCGTGAAAACACCTGCCCATCATGCTGCTGAGGCTCTTTTTCCATTAGTACTAATTCCATGCTCTCGACATTATGTTGGGGCCACTTGAAGAATAGCTACAAAGCTACTAGAACTCTTGTGATCGTGACCCCCTGATGCCTCCTGTATTTTGCAAGTCGATGTTGAGAGTGGTATTCCCAAACCTGGTTGGGAATTCATATGGTTTTGAATTTCATGAATATTAATGAAAACTAAAGCTCACTGTTGCCAATCTACATACTTTCTGCATGTGCTTGTAATTCAAAAAGAAGGAAACATCTTTAAAGAGGCTTAAGGAGGGGAAAGAAATTAAGATCACCTGCCATCTTCTTTTGCTTGTGTCTGCAAGTGCCCAGTGATCAAGTCATGCTCAGTTGTGTGCAAGTTCTACTGTAAGATTATTTTCAAATCTATCTCAGTTATTTGTAGTAGTGTTGACGTGTTACCGAAAGGATAGGAGGTGAATGAATACCTCATTTACTTTCTGCTGTACTAAAGCTTTGGCTGTGGAAGTTAACACAGCCTATTAAATACGCTTGTTAATATGATGCCACTGGAAAATAAGAATTAAATTTCCAGAAACATCACATAAACCAAGAGGTGCGTTAATACCAGGACTATTACACACACAGTGAAAGAGAATTATTAAAATTACCTCAGAATGAGGTAAATAAGCTGGATTACTCAGTATACTCTGGCAGTGCAGACTTACTCTTGTAGCTGTTGAACAATCTTAATTCACAGAAAGGGCTTGCCACAGATTCTAGCAGAGTGCCTGCTATGTAATTAGTGCCTAATGAATAAACATGGCTTAAGATAAAATGGGGGAGGTTATTCTATATTAGCCAAGTTCGGTTTCTTTTTGATTCTGGCAATAAAAACAATATGATATACTGCAGGTAATTATTATTATTTAACAAATAAAAGAATACTTTTACTATGAAAACTAGAACAGATTGTTCAACGGGGGAAAACAAAGAAACAAGGATTTTCGTATTATCAACTCCCTTCACATGTAGAGCACTAACTGTGGAAACTCGCTAGGTTTTAACCGCTAGTGTTGAACATCAAACACATCCACTTTTAGATACCAGGAACATTTTCTGAGCTGAGACATTACACTCTGTTATTCTTTTTAATGTACAAACTTATTTTGATCGTGCTCCATGTAGCATCTTTATTCAGAAATTGTTACATCAGGAAACTAAAACGCTACTAATGAAATTGTTGTTTTTCTTGATTTATTTGTGAAAGAATTAAAAAACACTTAGATGTTATGCAAAAAATACACATTCAAACAATCTTCTATTTACAATTCTATTTAACAGTCTTGAAGTTTAAACTGTACTAGGACAAAAGAATATTGGAAAGTAAATATAACTTGAGAGGATTTAAAGTTTGAGCGGTGGAGAAAAAGTTACAGAGGGTGTCCACACTGATTGCCAAGTGGAACACCAAGAGATACCAATGTCTTCACAACCTAAAGCAAGAGGAGAGTTCAGCATAGATGTAATTATCCTAGTTATTGCCACACACTTGCTTATTCAAAAGTGTACTGTAGACATGCTGTATGCAAAGGATCTTTCCGCATGAGATTTGTGGTCTACTGGGGAAAAATCTCCATGCTACTCATTGCAGCATAACCACCAAAGAGTATGTGCAAAGATTGAGCATTTCATCAGCCTCATCCATATACTACAAAATAAATATTGAGGAGCTGTAGCCATGATAACGTAGAGCATTGTTCCATAAAGCCTGTCTCTATTTACCATATCTAATATGCCCCAACCCAGTAGCTTCTAACGCTCTGAGACGTTTCCATTTGGGGCATGCTGTGTTATTTATAAAGCTATGCTGGGTGAACTCATGGCGGCTCTGATTACATCTGCTGTAACTAATGTATAACTAATGCGTTAATGCTCAGCCTTTCAGCAAGGCGCCAAGCACTCATTGATGGAGAGAGAGGGGCCTTTGTTGCCAAGCGGAGTGAATTAAACATCCTTGCTTGTGTGGCTAAACATTCTTTTTAACCTCTCTGAGCCTGTTTTCTTCCTGCCTGTAAGACAAGGGTGTCTGCTCAAAGAGCCCTATGAGAAAAGCCTGTACCCTCTGTGTTGCTTGACATCTGAGAGGCTTAAGAAAAGAGAAATCTGTCCTACTCGCTCTGCACCATCCCCATCCTTTTAACAGGCACCACTGGAGTTTTTTGAGTCGGAAAAATAACAGCCCAACTCTTTTGGTGAGAACAAGTGGATTTTTTTTCTTCTTTTTGGAGTGGGAAAAATAACAATGATAGTTTGTGTAAAGTTATTTTTTCCTAAAATTCCATGTCCACCCAGGTTACGATGAAATTTGGAGTATAAATATGTGAGCCTTGACTCATTCACTCACATTTACCCCAGCCAGCTCCATCCTGAGGCTCTGGTGTCCATTGGATTCATGACATCCTGGGTACCAGTCTATCTCCCTGTTGCCAGGATGAGCCAGATGCGTGACCCATCTCCTTCCCTCTGGTTTCCCTGAACTTACTCCACAACATCCTTAGTGGACTCGGGTGTGTAGCTTGGTACTTCTGCAAAGACATTTCACATGGCCTCAGTATCAGCAGCTTAAACTTGAATATTGGACATCACAGTTTCTTCCTAGCTACTTCCCCTATGTACAGTGAACGGCCCTGTTCCCATCCTTGAAACTTGACTTCCAGCATCCTTTTGAGGAATCGTACCCCTTGCTGTTCTCCACCTCTCCTCCGTTCGGCAATCGCACAGATCCCTTCTCTCCACCATCTCCCTGTGCCCACCTTCCACCTCCGTCTACATTCACCAAGGTGAGCCAGCGTAAACAAGTTCAGTCTCTTCTTCCAGGCCCAGCATGGCCTTCGGTGACCCCATTTCTCTAAATCACTCTTTTAACATCTGAGTAACTGGCAGAGGTATTGCCGTTTCTTCTTTATTTGTTTTCTATTCATTTCTCACAGAATTCTCCAAGTGGAAGGGACCATGGAAAAGACTTATTTTTGTCTCATGTACATTACTGCATGCTCTTGGAAGGCCAGGAATAACTTCATCAGTTTTGGTTTTAATAACTGTTTCTCCTCCAAGCTATAATTCTTTAAACCCAGTTTTCTCCATATAGATAGAGGCTTTTTAGAGATATTATTAGGTTTCACTTCCTCATTTGCAAAACTGCGAGATTGGCTCGGGAGATTTGCAGCGTTCTTTACTTGTTCAAGTTATGTGATACTCAAGTAAATTTATATTTTTTCTTTAATAATTATTTATATGACTATTGATTATCACTAGGTCTTTTTTTTTTTTACTTTGGGGACCTGATGAGTTAAGTCCTTAGTGTCACTTTTGTTGCACTCTTTTTTTCTAGGACCACAAATTGGTAGTTTGAGGCCTCAGTGTGTCACCGCGAGGTGTTGATTTGAGCACTGTTAGAGTCTTACTTTCAGTTTTCTTCTTTCTAAACTGCAAGAGAAAACAATAACAGCAAACCACCTCACTGCGTTGCTGTGGAGAATAACACTTTATTTTTGTAGAAATGATTGTGAACTCTAGCAGCAACTTTGACACTATCAAATATCAACTATATTTTTTTTGAAAAGAATAGTGGTGAAAATTGAGAAACGAGATAAAGATACACCAGTTCTTTAAGTGTAATTGGCTTTTTAAAAATTGGTTTGGTACTTTCTTCCCAGCCTCAGATGCTGGCAGTGGATCACTTCAAGGGCAGATATAAGAGCACTTGACCAATAAGGCATGGAAATGCATATTTAACTAAACATATTGAGCTTAAAATAAAATTTAAAATGGAATAAATTTAAATAAATTTCAAATTGAAAATAAATGTTAAAACAAATTTTATTGGGGTTTTTTGAGGTTTTTACATCATGATGTTCTGGGATGCCCAGACTTCTCTGATGTCTTTTCACATTTTGCGGGTAGCACCGAGGACTGAACATAGGACCTTTACTTTGAACGAGTGTGATGCATTCCCAGCCCCTTTTTATTATTTATTTGTGACTGTGTCTTGAGTCACTGAGTTGTCCAAGCTGGGCTCAAATTTATAATGCTCCTGCCTTGACCTCCCAAAGTGCTGGGATTATAGGCTATAACCTTTACCTTCTGAAGAGCCTGCTGTATAAGTGGGGCCTTGGCCCTACGCAGCGGCCACAAAGGTTCCTAGTCCATCAGTATCCTTGCTAGATTCTACAGCCATTTTCCACTGCGAGGAAATAGGAAAGAGACTTGTGCCACGAGGCTGCTGAGGATTAGCGCAGTCAGGAAGCCCGGCCCTGGGCAGGACAGCGGCCCAGTCACGCAGCGCTTGGCAGTGTTGCTGCGTTTGAGTGCCCTGCTCCTGCCCGGGGCTCCTTGCCTCTCCGGAACTCCTTGGATGGCTGTGGCCCATCCCTGCAGCCCTTTTGTGCTGTGCTCTCTGGGTTGCCTTGCCAGCGGAGGCCTGCTCCGTTGGCCCTAAGCAGTGACTCTTCTCGTGTTCAGCCCTTCTGGCCTTCGGTAAAGAGCTGGGGTCCCTCCCTCCTGTGCACAGCGGAACTCCCTCCCGGAGTCTGAAATCCACTCTTCATATACAGTTGGAGGCTGCGTTTCCCTCGACGGATATTCCTTTTCTAATAATGCGCAGCTAACTTGCTGCTCAGCGGCTTTTCTCTCTCACATCAGCGTGTTCTAGTCTCTGCAGTTAGAAGAAAAGAAAGAGAGGAAACATAGTGCTTTCTGCTTGGCCTTCCCTCCTCTCCCAGGGAGAGCTGTTCATTTGCTCACCTTCTTCCCAGTACCCATCTGAATTCTGTCCTGATTCAATTATCATCCTCCAGGAAGGTGCCTGCCATACGCAGTGTGAGTGGCAAAGATTTATTAGAGGGGCGTCCTCGGGGAAAAACCTTGCCAGAGGGGGTAGAGTAAGTCCTCAGACAGTGCCACAAGCCTGTCTTGTCTTCAGGAAAAAAATAGATATGTGTGTTACAGAATTTGGAATTCATGTTTTTACAGAAAATGTTAAATTTCGTCTTGATTTTTTTTTACCACAATAAAATTATTTTTAGAAAGAAAAGAACATTCCATAGGAAAAGTGTAGCCTACCAGTGTTTTCCAGAAAACAGCCCTAGCAATGCAGCTGTGCATTTGGGGCATCCTGGGTCAGTCAGAGCTGCCCAGTTTGACGCCCCCATGGTGCTCCATCATTCCTTGGAGAGTGCGGCCTGGAACGAGCTCTGTGGCAGCAGATCTAAAGCTTCAGCAGCGGAGAGCTGGCAGCTCACCATGCTGCCAGCGGCTGGACCTCTCCGGGGAGATTGGAGCCCGAGTCCTGGGGTTGCCACTCTGTAGAAGTCACTTTCTCACAACTTACCCATGACCCACTCTCAGCACTCTCTTCTACAACTCCCTTGAGATGGGCCAACCACGCGCTTCCTCAGAGCAGTGCCACCTCCGATCCCGGCGTCCACACGATGGTCAGCACCAGCCTTCCACTTCATCCCGCTGCTGACCTCCGAGCCCTGTGCTCCTCGTACAGCAGGGGACACAAGCGCTTCCAGGTTGACAACCTCAAGAAATTGCGATTCAGTATTCATTTTTAAACATGCAGAGGACAGTCTACAACTCAAAAGCCTCGGTAGTGATAATTAACTTAGTAATAACTTTGGAGAGTTTGACTGGGCAGATACTGTTCTGGGTAGATATGTGATAGGTGTGGATGTTCATACGTGCACATATTTATGAACTCCTTTCATATACAATGGGACCCTTTGATTTACATTTTTCTTGATATTTAACTGACACATAAACTGAGTTAATGGAGAAATTCAGTAGATTCTCAACATCTCATGGCTGAAAAGTATTGAAAACCCGATCCATCGGTTTTCACGGTTCCCACAACTGATCGCATCCAGGACACTTCTTATAACTGGTGATTGCAACATGTTGATGCAGTCTCTGCATTTAAGCATATGTTTCACGGAGCCCTGGGTTTCTTTGTTTTCCAGGTCCCTGTGTTCCCAATCCGTGTCACAATGGTGGAACGTGTGAGATCAGCGAAGCCTTCCGGGGGGACACGTTCATAGGCTATGTCTGCAAATGTCCCCACGGGTTTAATGGGATCCACTGCCAGCACAGTAAGTTATTTCTAGCTCTCAAGCTTTGATTGTTATTGATCTAAAATGTACAAACCATCATCATTCGTGTTTGTGGTAGAATCGTAAAATCTTAGCACAGGGAAAGGCCTGGCGCTTGGCTCATGCTGCTTCGCCCTCATTGAACGCGCCATGTCCCCAGCTGGGGAGACTGCATTTCACTCTTCCAGTGCTGTGGGCTCTCATGCCCTGCCAGTCGCCCTCTCTGTTACATGGCTCATGTTTGCACATGTTGCTCTTCATGTGAGGCTTAGCTCATCCCTCCCTTTCATGGTCACCCAAAGGCTACATGATTCCTGCTTCCTGGAAATAATTCTGGTAAGAAATTCCCATTCCAGAGATGCTACCCAGAGAGGCATACTGTTCAGGCTGGCTCTAATGGCACAGGCCTGTGATCTCAGCACACTGGGAGCCTGAGACAGGAGCGTTGCAAGTTTGAGTCCAGCCTGGGAAATAGCAACTTAGAGAGATCCAGTCTCAAAAGCAGAACTTGAAATGGGCTGACATATATCTCAGTTTGAAGCACTGGACTCAATCTCTGTTGGCAATGATAAAAACATAAAAATAAAAATACTGGCCGTTCTTGTCCACCTGTGAACTTTGCCATCTTCCACCTCATTTTATTTGTTGGCATTTTGGCATGAAAAATCGGTGAAAGTTCTACAAGTGTATCACTTGCATTTCTCTTATTCCTTTTCTTGTTTATTCTGGAATGTGAAAAGAAAATAGGCCCACTTGAAAAGCTGTTTTTTTTTTTTTTTTTCTTAGAAGCAAAGATGAGTGTAAATGTCAATTGTGTAGTGTGATTGCTTTCTTTCACTGAGACCAGTTACCCAAAATAAACAGCTTAGAAGTGGAAAGAATTATTTTGGCTAAAGGTTTCAGGGGTTTTAGTCCATGGCTACTTAGACCTGTCACTGTGAGCCTGTAGTGAGGATACAGTTCATGGTTACTCAGATCCTCTTGCTGTGGTCCTGTTGTGAGGGTATAGTTCACGAATACTTAGAATTTTTGCTTTGGAGCTGTAGTTAGAGTGCAGTCCATGGCTACTTAGACCTGCCACTGTGGGCCTATACTTAGGGTGCAGTCCGTGGTTACTTAGACCTGTCATTGTGGTTTTGTGGTGAAGGTGAGCCTCAAGGTAGAAGAACGTGGCAGAGAAAAGCTACTGTCCTCATTGCATCTAGGCAAGGGGACAGAGAAAGAAGGGAAGAGGAGAAAGTGGAGGAGAATAGAGAGAAGGAAGGAAGAATTGGAGGAAGAGAAGGAGGGAGGATTTTCTCTTGGGTTTCTCTCAATCCTCAAAGTCTCCGCACCTACGTACTTCAACTAACTTCCCGCTGGACCTTACGTCCATCTTGAGAATCACAACAATAACCCTGAGCCTGACAGATTCACTTAAGTACTAGAACTTTATGGTCTAAACCACCTGCTTCCTGTCCTCCAGAGCATATCACCATTAGTAGCAAGACACAATTTAAAAAAAAAAAAAAAAAGAACTGGATTTGGAGTCAGAAATCTGAGTTTGAGAGCCATCCTTTACAATTATTGGCTAAGTGGCCTTGAGCCAGTCACTTGACCTTTCTGCAACTGAAGACTTACATGTTGGGGAATTGAACTAGAGGAAGATGACCTTTCGTTCCCCTGAGCCATGGGAGGGTGTCGGCTCAGTGGAAAGCTCACCTGCTGGACAGAGCTTATGAAGCCCTCTTCTTGGTGGTGGAAATCGAAAGGGTTACATGTTGAGAAAGCAGATTCAGAAGTGCTTAGAGCCCTGGAAGTTTCTTAGAAAAGGTGGATGAAACAAAGGCAAACAAATTAACGAACAAATACTCTTTGCTTTCGTGTCAGAAGCATTAAATATTTAGTTCCCCACACCTCCACGGAGACCAGTTGTATAACCCAGATATTCTCTGACATCTTGCTGCTCAGGGTGTGATCGTGACATCATGAGGATGCCTCTTAGGGGCACATGTGGTCAGGAATCACCTCTGATCATTGCCTTGGGATCTACATTTCCAGGTGATCCCAGGTCAACTGCTCCAGGCACTGATGTTTAAAAAAGAAGAAAAAGTACTAAAGGGAAAAAGATTTTAATAGCTGACCAGTATTTTTTCAGAGCCTAAGATGGCAACTTCTTCGTTCATGGAAAGAGCAATAGGTCATAGGCAAAATGTTTATGAAGGTTTTTGAAAATTAGTAAAAATGAGATATGCACTAAAATCATGTGGGCATTTTCATTTGGAAAAATAGTCCCACAGAGTCTTCTAACTTAGTACTATATGACTGACTGTTAAATGTGTCTTAGGAGATGGCTGGGCATTTAAAGAACTTTACATTTTATGATACAGTAGGGACAGGTATACAGATCATAGGTTTAGGTTAACAACTCCTTCATTAGTATGTTGAAAATCAGAAAAAAAAAAATGGTTCCAGTGCCAGCGTAATAGCGCCTGCATTTTCCATTTGGATTTTTGAAGTGGTGTACAAACCATTTTTGAAGGAGTTTTAGGTGTATACCACCAGAAAGTTTCCATCTGCCTCTCTTTCTTCAGATTTTTCCTGGTGAAATGTCGTATACAAGTGGACATGATACCACATTATTAACTAATAGCTACGATTTGTATTAGGGTTCTCTCCTTTTATTGGACAGTTATATAGGCTTTGGGAAATGTACAAAATCATGTAGCATGCCGTCCCAGAGCCATACAGCGTTGTTTCGTTGGTCTCCCTATCCCCTGTATTCCGACCGCCTTTTCTTTCTTTCTTTCTTTCTTTCTTTCTTTCTTTCTTTCTTTCTTTCTTTCCTCTTCCTACTCAGTCCTGGAGAATTACCTATCTTCTTACTGTCTCCATAGTTCTCCCTTTTTCAGAGGATCAGGTAATCGGGATCATACAGAATGCAGCCTTTCAGATTAACTGTATTCACCTGACAGCGTGCACATGAGTTTCCTCTGTCTTCCTTGGTATTTGGTAGCTCACTTACTTTTACTAGTATGTAATATTCCGTTTTATGACTGTACCACAGTCTGTTTATTCACCTGTGGAAGAATAACTTGGCTGATTTCCATTTTTGACGTATAAATAAGACTGTGTTATAGACATTCGTGGGCAGGGTTTTGTGTAGACATACGCTTTCAACTTACTTGAGTAAATAGAGAGCAGTTGGTGGGTTTTACAGTAAAGGTATGTTAATCCATTCCATTCATAGGAAGCCTCCTGAGTGCCCTGCATGTTGACAGGAGTGTGCTGCATACTCACCAGCAACAAGTGACACTCCCTGGTGCTCCACGCCTTCTTCAGCATTTGCTCTCAATGTTGTGGATTTTGGCCATGACACATCCTTGTTGTGATGAAAATGGCCTTTAACTTTACAAGAGTTTTCAAATCATGACTAGATTTTACATAGAATCATCAAGTTTTATTTGTTTTTAAAATGACAAAGAAGAAAATGTGAAATGCATACACACATGTTTGTACAAACAAAATGATCCAGGTTATTGGAGGAATGGAGCACCAAGAGTGACATAGAGGTTGGAATTTCAGAAGGCATTTTTAAGCACACTGTTTTCTTCTGGGAGCTGCATTTGGGCTGTGCTAATCATGTTTCATCTGTCGCCTAGAAGCAAATCTAATGCCTTAGACATGAACTAGTTCTCTGTTCCCCAGACTCTGTCTGTATTCCCACCGAAGGTATCCTGTACGTGCTCCCTAGTGGCAGATAGATCCGTAGCCAGCCTTCAATGCCTTCCCACTCTTTGAGGAATAAAGACCGATCTAGGATTCCACTGTGTCCCGAACGAAAAAAGAACTAGTTTACAGAGGTGGCCTGTGTGACCGGATGAGCTCGGGATAAAGCGCTCACCGGCCATTTTTCCCTTCGAGAAGTTGGCCACACAAGCCCAGAATCCACAGATGTCCTCTGTATATATACTGTTAGCTACTCTGTGAAACAGTTGGTTCTTATTTCTGTAACCCTGATTTGTTGCATTCATTGAATGTTTATCAGAACCAGGAGTCATTGCATTTTTGTAAATTATAAAT
Organism: Ctenodactylus gundi; assembly: GCA_004027205.1. Classification (NCBI taxonomy): domain Eukaryota; kingdom Metazoa; phylum Chordata; class Mammalia; order Rodentia; family Ctenodactylidae; genus Ctenodactylus; species Ctenodactylus gundi. The sequence goes on from PVKB01006723.1 coordinate 41,263, forward strand.
TTTACCTCTTTTCTGGAGCTCGCCATTGATATTTCTTGTTTCACTAATCCTTGTTAATCAAATTAATAGCCAATTCGGCAATTACATGCTTTCTCTGATAGTTTGTACTTGTTAAACGTGCAGAGTGCTGGTCTACCTCAGCCCTGTTTAATCAGAATCTGTAATCAATTCATTGGATAGATGCTTTGGGACTGAAAAAGAACCCACATGATCTTTAAGTACCTCGGATGTAAAGATTGGCAGTTTACCTTCAATCTTAAATTTCTACTGAAGGGCACGTTGTTTTAAAGGAAGAATTCTGCGGATTTGATTCTTCTATATTTTGATCCATTGATGAAGGGTCAGTGTGGCTCTTCATGGCTGTTGGGCCCTCGTGGCTCTGGGTGAGCCTTAATGGCCCTGTATCTTGGGATTTTCATCCGGTAATTCAGCTCAGCAAACCCTTGCTGAGAGACTTGCTGTGCTGTGTGCTAGAAATAGCAAGTCTGCAAAAACTGGAATTAATAACTCCTTGTGCTTCTTGCCTAAGAAAAAAGTATTTATAAAGACGTATTTTAGAACACACTTCACAGATTTAGGTAGCAAGGTATGCTCACTAGCCTAAGATACCATTCTAAATATTTGTTACATTTTCCCCTGCCTGAAGACTTTTGGGATGCCCCGTATGTTGAATTTAGTGCTTGAATAATATATTCGTAGCATTAATCTTACTTCAAACGTGACAAATCAATCCTAAGCAAACACATTTATATGTGTTATATATTATATATATATATATTATACTTTTAATATTTTAATATTTTATACTTTTAATATTTTATAAGTATGGTGACATTTGAGGCACCCTATATTTAAAACATAATAGAAGACTAGTTGTTAATTTTTCAGTCATTAAACTCATTTTATGTTTTAGGAAAATTATTTGCAGGCTGGATGGGAGGTTAGATAGCTCAGTGCTTAAAGTATTTGCCTAGCATGCCTGAGGCATCTGGTTCAAATTCCCAGAACCACATAAAAAAGCATACTTGGGTATGTTGGTTCACATCTTTAATCCCAGCACCCAAGAGGCTGGGGCTGTAGGATTGCCATGAGTTTGAGCCCAGTCTTGGCTGCATAGTGAGTACAGGACCAGCCTAGACTAGACGGTGACACCTTGTCTTAGGAAAAAAAAAAAAAAAAAAGAAAGGAAAAGAAAAGAAAAGAAAAGAAAAAATTGCATGGCAACATGAGAGAGGCTACGTGTGTGGCTTCCGGGTTATCTATAAAAAATATTTTAACACCATTCTTTCAGATAACTCATAGTTTGAAATCACTACTTACAAGTTAAGCATGCTGGCTTCCTTACATTGGCCTCCCTCCTCCATAATCCATTTGTCTCAATAAAAAATTCAGTTCAAACACGCATGGAAATGTTTACCTGGAGTTATTATTGACACCTGCAAGCGGTATAACTGCACTGGCTAAATAAAGATCTCAGTGAAGACTTCTAAAATAGACTGATCTCCCGCCTCAAAGCTGGGTTTCACTTCCGTGTTTACCTGCTCATTGCTGACTTTGCAGGCCAAGGGGAGAGCAACGTAGGTCGGTGAGACAGAGGTGGTTGTTGGTCTTGGCACCCGTGTGCTGGTGGGAGTCCGTGTAAGCGTTCAAGCACCTTCGGCTCCTCTATAGACATTCCAGTTGAACAGATGTTTAGTTCTCAGCTTCCACCTGACTATTTAGCTAAATCCCAGGGAAAGTGACAGAAATGGTCCCGGAATGCTTGTGCCCAGCTGTGGATGCACATTAGGACCACCTTGGGAGCCATGAAACAGTCCGATGCCTGGCTTCCACTGTGGAGATGCGGACCTCACCGGTCCAGGGCATGATGCAGGCCTTAGGAGTTCTCAAACGCCCCCTGATGGTTGGAATGTGCAGCCCAAGCTGGGAATTACTGCTCTAGAGCCCAGAGATCTCAATCCAGAGAGCACCGAGCAGAGACACACAGGAAGAGGAACCAAGCGCAAGAACCAAGCGCAGGCTCCGTAGCGATGAGTGGACGCTGAATGTGGAGCCTCGCAGCCTGGTTAAATGTTGTGGTTCAGCTTCATTTTAAAAAATGGAAATCATCTTGCAGCAAGAACCTGGAGCTGATTGGAAGAACCAGGCTGGAGGAATATAGTAGCTTCTTTGCAGATTTTGTTGTGCCGACATACACCTAAAATAACTGGAGTTCCAATCATTTTTCATCTTTTGCTTTGTTGGCTAGAGTCCTACAAAGAGCACGTCCTGGCAGACACAGATAATAGATATTTCCAGAGGTGCATGACTCACTTATAGATAGAGGATTGGGATTTTCACAGTGAAATACTCTGATATTCACAAAACTGAGGATGTATGAAAGTTAGCGTTTTAGGTAACAATGAAACATTCTGTATCCTCTTTCATACTGAGGGAAATTTTGTTGCCAGAAAAACAGTAAACTCAGAGCAGAAATATGTTAAGCAGATTTTGCTACAGTGTTATCCTCATGAGGTTAGTGTCACTATTAATAGGGCTGAGCTTCTGGGATGGATTCACTCATGATTTTATAACGATTCTCTCAAGGAACAGAGGTGATATCACAAACACAGCTTTAAAAATAAGTCGCAGCACTCTGGATTCCTCAGGCATCCCAGCCTTTGGCGGTCGGAACGTTGATTTACAGGTCGCAGTTGCATCTCATTCTCGCCTGGAGAGGTCCTGACCATCTCAGAAAATGATCCGTTTCTACATTTGGCAAATAAGTTATTGAGAGCTTACTTCCTGTTTGCCGAGAATATGGCGTGCACCTAGAAAGAGCACCAGCTCCCGAGCTGTGCTCCACGTTCCACCAGACTGTCGCTGCAGAGGGGCAGGCGGTTCTGTCCCCTGCTGGGGCCACCCAGTCGGGAGAAACGCCTCGGGGTCTGAAGATCAAGCAGGACACATCCAACCACGTCAGCTGTATTGGGCCCTGCTGTGCGCTCTGGAGTCAGAGAGCCATATGGCTGTTTGATAACCTCGCACATCCTTACGTGAACTCAGCTTCCCTGCCTTCTTAACCTAACCGCTTCACGGTTTGTGCAGTACCTCGGGGGGTGTGGCTCTGGCGCCGTGGCCTCATCCTCCTCTCTGCCGTCTCTCCCTGACGGGTCAGTCACCGTGGCCACGCCCTTGTCCTCCTCTCTGCCCTCTGTCCTAGAAAGACATTTTGCTGGCTCATCCCTCCTTGGTTCTAAAAGCAGTGACACCTGTGTACACGTGAACTAGTCTTCATTAGAGTCCGAAGCTCGCTCATCCCAAAGACAGGAATTAACTCCCTCCCCCTTCCTTTATACCAAGCACCGCGATTCTTATCCAGGCCCTGAGCCGGAAGACAGAACTGATAGGATGTGATAGTATCCCTGCCGCCATGGGACTTCCCTGGGGAAAAATGGGACGTGTGCATTACTGTCAAAAGGACCAAGTCCTTGCTGCTGTGATTCCCATCTGGTCCAACCATAATGGAGAGCAGCCTGGAGGCTCCTCAGAAAGCTGAGAATGGAAATTTCATTTGATGTAGCTGCTGTCCTACTGGGCATGCTCCCAAAAGAAATAAAGTCAACATACCAAAAAGACACGTGCATATCCATGTTTATCGCAACACAGTTCACCATAGCCAAATCCTGGCAACAACCTACAGGAATGATTAAAGAAGATGTGGTACCTATACACTAGGGAATTCTTTTCTTTCTTTAGTACTTTTTCCCCCCATTTTATTGATACGTATTAGTGCAAGATTTAGGTTTACAATGAAGTTGAGGATTTTGTGCACCTACGTATCTTGTCATCCTGTCACTATGGAACTCTATGCAGCTATAAAGAAGAGACCGAGCTGAAGAGTTTGAGCGAAAATGGGGCCGTCTAGAATCAATATCCTCAGTGAAATGGACCAAGCACAAAAGACTGAGCAGAGATGAGTGTCCCTCTTATGAAATGCACAAAAATAATAACGTAAAGAGGCCCAAACATGAATGGCGGGACAGAGCGCGAGGCAATGTTCAGATAGGAAAGGGGTGAACCTCTGAAAAAGAGGTGGACACTGGCGCTCACTAATTCCCCAAGTCCCATGGCTCTAACGTGTTACGGAATTTGGGATTCATGTATTTACAAAATAAAAGTTAAATTTATGTCATGTGAATTTTTTTACCAAAATAAAAATAAGTAAATAAATTCAGCTTTATAAGAGAAAAATGCAGCTTATATATTGCCATATATCCAAGCAATTGAGTTTAGATATTTATCTCAGAGAACTAAAACCGTAAGTTCAAGTCAGGTATAATGGCACACACCGGTAGTTTCAGCCCCCTGGGAGCCTCAGGAGAGAGGATAGCAAGTTCAGGCCCAACTTGGGCAAATTAGCATCTTAGTGGAGCCTTGTCTGGAAAAGGGGCGAGGGTGTGAGGAGGTGGTTAGAGACGTAGCTCAGAGCAGAGGCCCTGGGTTCGATACCACAAAAAGACCACGTCACGTTATGTTCACACAGAAGCCAGAGTTCCGTAGCGGCTTTATGTGTAATAGAGAGCACTAGGATTGGCCCAGATGTCCTCCTGCAGGTGAACAGGCAGGTAGAACCGAGGCCCGTGGATGCGGGCACCTGGTGCTGCTCAGCAGTAAACAGCTGCTGGTTCTTACAACAACTTATCGCTGGATTTCAAGGAAATTAACTGAGTGATAAAAAGCCAACGACACAGGGATGTATGTATTGACAGCCATTTATATGACATGTTTATGTCACACAGTTCTAGAATTCGAGATGTGAGGGAAGGAGGTGGGTGAGTGTTGTTAGGAAGGGCACAGAAGGGCTCCTGCGGTGCTGTGGGGCCCGCTGCCTGTGACGGCAGCCTCACAGACCTGCTTTACGGACACCACTGGGTGGAAGGAAATCTTGCACAAATTAAAGCTGGTGACATTTGAAGAACATCTGTGTGTTATGTTACTGGCATGCTTTGGGTGTGCTAGTTATTTATTTATTTGAAACAGGGTCTCAGTCTGTAGCTTTCATACTACTGATTTGCAAAATGGTTTCCACTGATGGAAAGTGGCCAAGTGTACATGAAGATTTTTTTGTAGTATTACTTTAAATGCATATGAATCTACAATTATCTCAAGGAGCATTTCATTAAAAAATGATGCATTCATAGGTAGACGCATGTCAATGAGGATGGGTAGGGACTGTGGATCCATGGGAAATAAGCACCTTTCGAGAACATGACCAAAGAAGTGTTTTCTTGCTGATTGATGTTGGAGGGAGGTGGGAAGGAAACCAGACAGAGATGTGGGAGTCAGAGAGCAGCACAAAGAGGATGCTCTGTTTGGAGATAGGAGCGGAGGCCTTGAGACCATCATGGACATGGGGATGGCTTAGACCACATGGGCACTGGACACTTGGGCAGAGCTATGCAGTGTTCAGATTTGAAAGTTTAACATGGATTACACTGACGTCATCAGTATTTGGTTTTAAGGAATTTCAGAAACATTATATTACTAGCTTTTCTTTCATTTTACCTTAGATTCTTCACATATCCGGTAGTATTGGGCAGTATAACATGTTCATACAACTCCCAACATTCTTCTTCTCAGTCATTTTCCTAGCTTTCGACAGCATCATTAATATATAATTGGATTTTTACAAGATAAATATATAAGTGCACATATATACTCATGTAAACAATGCCTCAAGTGTTCATAATTCTATTCAGAATATTGAATTTTCAAATTGTGATGTTTTTAAAAGACTCATAAGTCTTATTTTCTCTAGATATATTGTATGTCGGTTTGCTTTTCTTACTACCTGAGTCACAAAATGTAATGCAGCATATTTTAAAGAAAGTGACAGAAATATGTGAAAAAGACTGACGTACCTACACACAAAAATACAATAATATTTCTGAAAAAGTGAGCCTCACTTATATTTTAATAAGAAATTTGAATATCTCAATTGTATTGAATATATATTTGTCAGTGTCAGCCTTTAGAATTAACTTGATTTCAAGATTTCTCTCTCATTGTTCCTGATTGATTTTGTGGTCCTGCAATAACCTATACATTTTGGGAAATTTAAGGCAATGTATCCTATGGAAATCAATTAACCTTAGATATGCAGGAGGTATAAATCATTTTATATTCCTGGAATTGAAACACTTTTAGATAAAAAAAAAACTGTCTTTGGTCCACTGAAAGGGACCTTTTAGTGCTCAGGGAAAGAATTGCCTCTTGCCTTTTAAAGAAATATGATGAGTACAGCTTATTTGGATAGTGATGAAGCAAAGACCGCAGGTTAGAAGGTAAAAGTTTGTGAACCCCGATTCTTTGTGCTCCTAGCAGGTGTTACCCACTTGGGTTGATGATTATGCTAATCCTGAGCTTTCCGATCTTTAAAGTAGGAATCAGTGGTCATTGGTCTGCTTGTGGGTTTCCGTGGGTGACACCCAAGCAACTGAACATATGGACAAGTGTATGGAAAATTTGAAATGCTGCACAATTACTTCGGCTGACTTCCAAAAATACTTTTCCTTTAGAAATAGCAAAGTACCTTGATATTAAAGTAAGTACTGGTTCTATCTGAGCTAATTCTACAGTAGAGAAGATCAGGATACTAGACACCTCAGATAAAAATGTTGGGTCTTCCAATTGAGAATGTTTCCCTCTCTCTTTGTGAGGGAACGGGGGAAATGCCATACGTAATACTGTTCTTGCTGTCCCCTAGAACACTTCTGCATGCTCCGTGCATTCTTGTTGCTGTGTGATTGGTGTGAGACTGTGTCGACATTCTCTTTACCTCTTAGCTGTCTCCTAGAAGACCGTCGTGTGCTTTGACATGCCCCTACAGATGACAGTCTCTCAATTTGTCCCCAGTCTACTTTGAAGACACAAGTCGAGCGATCCTCTGAGTGATTTGCTTACACATTATGTGTTTCTGGTACTAAAAAGCGCTCCATGGTATTCTGTTGCACTTGGAGTAGAAAACGCCTGTCCCGCTCTAGGCTGTCTAGGCCCTTACCTTTGCTGATACCATGCTGGCCCCTTGCTTGTCCTCACTGCGGAGAAGCACAGCCACACTTCAGGCCACCCCTCTTCCCCTCTGGGGCTTCTTGTTTGTGGTCACTTACCTGCTGAACTCCAACTTTTCTTCTTGCTACGTCTTTCCTCAAGTGCCCCATTTCCAGAGTGGCACTCTCAACTTACCAACTGAAACGTGACTCTTACCACCTTTCTATCTCTTGACTTTGCAGTGCTTTTCATTTTAGTTTTTCAGTTCTCCTCGCTATCTGCGTTCATGGGTAAGTGTGTATATTCTGTACAAAATGTTTCCTTCCTAGAGCAAGGGCTGGACTGCTTATGTTTTGCTCTTTTTCTTTTGTTTAAACTGCCTAGCTCATAGGTACCTGTAAAGGAAATGAGTGACATGTCAACTGTTAACCAATACATTCAACAACGGATAATATAATATCACTCTATAAGTAATGATGTTGGAGTGTGAGAAAGATAATACAACAAAAATACTCAAGAAGTAATAGAAGTCTTCAACAGCTTGTAAAATAATATGGAATAAAGTACTACCTGACCATCTGAAAAATGTCCTTTTGGTACTAAGTCGAAGAATTGCTTTTACCAATTCAGTTGAGAGACAGTGATGGGCTAAGTTTAGGAACGATGTACACTGTGTTTGCTTTGTACATTGTCAGTGTTCATTCGCTTATTGGTAGCTCCGAGGAATCACGTAGCTTAGAAAGAATGATGGATAAAAAATTGTTAAGTAATTTTTTTAAAGTTTAGTATTGTTTAGCTCAAATGAGCTGGGATAGAGAAGAAGGGGAGTGATATGGAAGGCTGGGGTTGTGTGTGTGGGGGGGTCTAATCATTGTGCAGCGGGGCAACTTCAGAGGGAAACAGTGAGGTAACAGGGTGAGAGGTGAAGGAATTCTTGGTAAATGATGGATTACTCCGCAGGAGTGAAGGTGGGGAGAGACTGAAGGTTAGTCTGAGGCTGCTTGCCATCTGTACACGAACATGTTTGTGTTATGCTTTTCTAGAGCGATAGATTCAACATGTATGTGATTGTGCCCGGGGGTTATTATTATTAGCTGACTGAAGCAGAGGCTTAAGAGTCCACAGTCGTTACCTGTGGGGTGAGGAGCAGGCGAGGCCCTGGAGGCTGTCTGCATGCTGGAGAACAGGTGATCTAGTCGCTGTCAGCCAAGGAGACGGAAGTGGCTGCGTGCGCTGAGGCCGAGGGCCTGGCCACTTGGTGGAGGACCGCTGATGACCGTGGGTGCCGGGAGTCGGCAGGACCTGCACCTTGATGCCCGAGGCAACGGTGAGGACTCAGCTAGTCTAACAGGAGACACTCGCTGCTGCTTCCACTTTTTAGTTCACCCAGGCTGCATTTGCTCGCATTCGTGTCACTCATCCACAGACATGGGCAGAATTTGGCTTGGCTAATCTGCTAGGCTTCTCTTAATCAATTCACATTGATCATGATCAAGTGTCTCAGTGTTTTGATACAGACGCATGCTGGGAAGAAGAGCCAGCTGCCCCTGCCCCAAGGCGGGGACTCCTTAAGAGCGATCGCGTGAGGTGGGAGTTAGCAGGCGCGACAGGGGCTCGCCTCCCAGGATGTGGTCTCCTGAGCCCGCATACATGCATAAGACGGAGGTACCCAGGGTGACTCTGCCACGGCTCTGCATGGCAGAACCAAACTGTACTCATAAGGGCCTCTCTGCTCCTAGAACCTCGAACATCTCCTGGAGAAAGAAATGAGAATAAAACAATTCAATTCAGAGATCTTGCACCAGGCCCAGTGGCGCAGACTTATCATCTCAGCACCTGGGGTGGCTGAGACAGGAAAATCACAGATTCAACCCCAGCCAGGGCAACTTTGCACCTTAGGCAGTTTCTGTTCCAAATTAAAAAAAAAAATTAAAAATAAAAAGGGCAGCTGAGGATGTAGCTCAGAGGGAAGGTCCTATTCAATCCCTGATACCAATAATAATAAAAAAAATCATGCTTTTGTCTAGTCATGTTCATTTAACATTATGACATCCTTGAGGGCTAAAACCTAGTACGTTTTCTTTGAGTTTCACATAGCAAAAGGCATGAATAGGGCACCAGTTTCAGGATCTGAACCTATCGTCCATCTGGCACTGACTCAACTGTTCCAGCTAATGTGCACTCCCCCGCACCCTCTGTACAGTGAGTGCCCAGCTGTGGGACATTTGCGTTCCCTTCAAGTCCTCCAGTTCCCCTGCCCCCATGGCGCCCTGCTTTGGCTGATGCACTTTCTGCACAGAGGACCCTCTTTGCTTTCCTACTGATGTGTGATGCCAGCCCCAGATTCCCCCTGGGAACACCATGCCCTCTCCTCCTCAGGCAAGACGTGCCCCGGTCTTCTGCCTTGCCTGGCCCTTGGCTCTGTGGTCATTCTTCCCCTGTGTTGTGGATTCATTTGTCTGTCTCTCGTTGCTCCGGGAGTTTACAGGCAATTTCTGCCTGATTCATCCTCAGTTTCCAATCGTAACAAGCCTGTGCTTGACACGGGGCAGGCCCTCAAGGTGTATTTCATAAGTGAATGAATAAATGAACCCGTAGTCAAAGCTCAGGAAACACTTCCATCTTTTTGAATACCAAAGTGGAAAACAAGAGAAAACAGCAGTGACGGCCATGGAACTCGCTGCGCCTTGTGTCTTGCCCTCCCTCCGCCTGTGCTCACTTGCCCCTGGGCCACAGACTTGGTTCTCCTACCAACAAGGCACCTGTGACGTATACATATATTATAAATATTTGTTGAATGAGTCAAGGTCAGGACGTCTGTCGTCAGTGCATTATTTTTCTCTTTTTCCTAAACTCAAGGTAGAGGTAGCACATGATTCTTATTTCGGAAGTACAAAGAAGTCCAGTTTATCAGTTAATGAAAACTGTAAAGGCTGATTTGTAGACCAACTTATGTTAAGATCCAGAACCTATTAAGAGTCAGATTTCTGTCACTGTAGCAGAGCACTTGACACAAACCGTTTGAAGGAGGGAAGATATATTTGGGATCACAGTTACTGAGGCTTTGGTTCATGACCAGCAGGCTCCATTGTCCTTTGGGTTATGGTGAGGCAGAAGCAACATGGCCAGACCAGAGCCGAAGGCAGAGCCAGAGACTGACCAGGGAAGCAGAGGCGTGGAACGTATTCAGTCCTCAAATTCACATCTCATGACCCACTCCTTGTAACTCGGTCTCCCTCCTTTTTCCATCACCTCCCAATAAAGCCATCAGATTATGATCTCCTCAAGGCCTTCATGGTCTGGTCTCTTCCGCGGAGTCCTCAGCCACCAAGCCTTCAACACAGTGAGTTTTCTGGGCACGTATGAACCTCGCTCTTCACAGCATCCTCTCCCGTGTCAGAACTCTCACTCTGATATGCAGCTTGGGATGCCGAGTGTCATTTTTCACTCGCATGATAGGTAGGGATTTTTACTGTGGATGATTTCAACTGATATGTGGAATTTTCCTGCCATTTTTTCCCTAATTTGTTCTTCATAGATAAAGATCACAGTGCAGTGTGCAAGAGCAGTGAAATTGAGTGCCAGGTGGCCAGCCTTCTCGGAACCAGGAATTCAGTCCGTGTTCCTAAGGAGCTCTGGCAAGCAGTTCACCATACTGGAGTACAGCAAGCAGTGGTCACCACAGAGGAGTTGAAGTGTGGTTTGATGGCACTATGGATAGCAAGCACTTTTCAGGACAGGGGGACATTTTCTGTTACGTGCAACAAACAGCAAGCCCGTGTGTGTGGAGTTTCTTTTTGGCAGGGGTAAACCTTGACATGGGTCCTTTGTGGATACGATGATGCTAACATGTTAATACCAACCTTACCCTACATTGTATAGATGAGCTGAGTCCTGATGGCACACTTCGGCATCTAGTTATGCTGGGAATCTTTATGCTGAGATAGTTGTGTAGAATAACACTGAGGTTTTTTTTTTTTAATTTGTAACTTCTAAGACTAATTTGTAATGTCATCTAATAGTATATAATTGCTATCTGAAAAATGGTCTTTTATGTTAAAAACTAAACAAGCTAAATGAACTGTAATAGTATGACATTTAGTAGGTTATAATCTTAATTACTACTTGAAGTTCATAGGAATACAAATTATTTCATTTTTATTTAGGTGTATATAGCCTTATAAGAGTACATAAAACTCTGTTTTTTTCTTTTGCTGTACTGGAGACTAAACTCAGGACCTTGTTTCTGTGTTAGAGCCTCAGCCCCTTTAATTTTTATTATTTATTATTTATTTTTGTTTGTTTTTGAGACAATCTCACTGAGTTTCTGAAATACTTCAGCATAGGTCCTTTTGACTCAGTTTCCCAGGATGCCAGGATGCAAGCATGCATCACCACTGCCAATGACATTTTTATCTCAGAACACAGGCTTTTTCTTTCCTCTATAGAGCAATTGAATTGAAGAAAAATATTTATTGCCAGCTATCTTTCTGCTATGATTTATGGTCTGCCATTCTCAAATGGTTCAGAAAGTGTATTTAAAATGACCCTCCTGGTTGTTTTCTGCTTTTTCAGGGACTTTGGGCATGATTTGTTTTTCTCTTTTGAAAGTAGAGTCATTCTGCGTGGTTCAGATTTCTTGCCCACTTTTTACGTTTGCCAAACTTTGCCATTACCGATGTAAAAGCTTTGGTGGATTTAAAAAACAATCTTCTTTTCCCCGTTATTTTATTTGAAAAAAATCGCAGTTGATAGTACGAACATAATTACTGGTAAAGGAAGAGTGTGACAGGTCAGAAATAAGGTAAACACTGGTTCTCCTACAAATGTTTGCTAGGATTATTTACAGTGAGTACATACAAACGGGTGATGCAGCACCTGCCTGTGCATGGCCCGTGCTTGAGACTGCAGCCAAGCGTCCAGCCTGAGGCAGGGGGAGGACAGGCCATGGTTCAGGGAAAGGACTGAGATTTATGAATATGGCAAGGAAAAACAAGGGGACTCCCCAAACAGAGCAGCTGTGTTATATTAGGAAGGGTGGCGCCCACGAGGAGAATCCAAAGGACCTGCTCTTCCAACATGGTAGCCCAGAGGGTCCCAAGAGTGGCCCTGAGTTTACTAATGACAGCTACGGGGGGGGGGGGGGGGG
>PVKB01006724.1:0-53431 GCA_004027205.1 Ctenodactylus gundi
AAAAAATAAATAATTAGTTAAAATTATTGGACAGAAATCCCGGCCTTTGGCAGCTCAGAATGTAGCCATTTGTGGAGACAGGACTTGTAGGGAGAGTGTCAAGGTAAGTGAGCCACGGGGTGGGTCCTGACAGGAAGACGAGGGGGAGACACTGACCCACACAGAGGGAGGAAGCCAGGGACAGACGTGCCAACCAGGCAACTTGACCTCAGTCTTTTGGACTCCTCGATGGTGAGGAAGCAGACTTTTGTTGTTGATGCTACTCACTGATGTACTTTGACACTGCAGCCCCAGCAAACTGAGTTTTCTGAGTGGGAGTTCATGTCTTAAATCTCTATTGAAACTTCAATAACTGAGTGCTCTACTATTTTTGAAAAATCTCCATTTTGTAAAATAAAAATTGGCCAAGTACCTATAATCCCAGCATTCTGGGAGGCTGAGGCAGGAGGATTGGAAGTTCCAGCCCAACCTAGCAAAATTATCAATTTAGAGAAACCCTATCTCAAAATTTTAAAAATACAATAAATGAAAAAAGACTGTGAATGGGTGGAGCTCAGTATGAAGGCCCTAAGTTCAATCCCTGGGATCTAAATAAGTAAATAAATAAGGTAAAATAAAATAAAAAATTAAAACATCCAGTTCTGTCCTCTGAGTATACATCATGGGTACTGCTGCTCAAGATTCTCATGGGCCTGAGTTAGAAGGGGCAAAAGTCCTGGCCCCCAACTCTATGACACTATGACTTTCTGATCCCTTTCTACCTGGGAGGTAACTCTCTTTCTTGACTTCTGTTTTCCAGACACTGACCAGCAAGTGTGGAGTGTGTGCATTAGTCACGTCCTTGTCACTGGGTGCAACACCTGATTTGGCTTACAGTTTCCAGCGGGTGCAGTCCATGGTAGGCTAGCTCCAAGCCAGAAATGGCATGGCAGGAGGGCCTGGTGGGGGACAACTCTGGAGCCCTGGTGGCCAGGAACAGAGACAGAAGGGAGGACCCAGGGGTAAGAACACACCCTTCCAGGTCACACCCCGGACCCACCTCCTGCCAAGCCTTTCCTCTTAACAGCACATTTAATTACTGGATTCGACAGTGGACAATTAATTCTCCTGCTGGACCCAGTGCCCATGATCTGATCACCATCCAGACATGTAGGACTCTGAGGGAACATTTTGCATCTGAGCCATGATGGGAGTTTCTGGGTCATTGCATCCACTTTCTATTTCATATTTGGTTGAAAAACCTTGACTGGACCTCTTCACACAGGTAGTTTGGAAGAAAAGTCCAGAATCCTCCCGTGTAGTTGAGGTTCAAACAGTGCTAAGAACAGCCTGGTTTATGACAATGCATTGGTGTCCCTAAGAGGACAGTGGCTTGAGTCTTGTTGATAAAATGATTCAATTTCCTATCTGGATAAGTCAGGATACTTTGATTGCAAGTGACAGAAACTAATGAGAGAGAGAAAGAGAGAGAGAGAGAATGGGTTTAAGTCTATATAAGTGAGGTATTCAAAGCATGATGGTTGGATCCTGGCTTCCAATTGTGTCACAAGGTATCTGTCTTTCTCTGACAAACTCTAGACTTTAATCCCTTAGTGCACTGGCAAAGATGGCCACAAATCCATCATCCATACAGCTATGGTTCCCCGAGGAAATAGTGGATCTCTTTTCCCAGAATTACAGCAAACTTTAATGGGAAACCCTTGTGTGGTCCACCCTGGGTTGTCTGCCAATTTGTAAACCAATCATTGTAGCCAGGATGGCAGGGGCCTCTGGGCCACACGCCACCTCTTGGCCTGTGAAATGAAATCGGGATGGTTGGCCCCATCTAAACTTCTGAGAAAGCAGAGAGTCGGCTCCTCAGAGGTGCCAGGAGGAAAAAAAAGTAAACACACAAAAAATTTATCCACGACCGCATAGGGCAGGCTACAGGTGGCTTACAGGGAGTGCTTCCGTGACAGATGACTACACAGGGAAGAGACATGGAAAACTCCTGAGAGATTGAGAGAGAGAGAGAGAGAGAGAGAGAGAGAGAGAGAGAGAGAGCTGGAGAAAGGTGGAAACTGCAATTTATTCAAGGCAGCTTTGAGGGACTGTCACTTACCTACTACTTTAATTTGCATTTCCTGACGTCTCACTGCAGGAGGGTTTCTGTCTCCTTAGATCGCTGGCAGAGAGAAAGGAGGAAGTGGCCAGAGGAGCCCTGAGCGGTATCTACCCCCACCAGCAGGTGGTATGTGTCACCACCCACACCCATGACTCCATCTACCCAGCGGGGACCCAGGAGCCACCTCTGGTCCCTTCCCTTCTGTATGACCCCTCGAATCCAGCTCCACCCTGGAGAAGTATAACGTGTGCTTCGAATGGGATTTTGGAGTTCTCAACAGCCACATTGAAAATATCTGCAGGAAATAAAATTAATTTACATTTTGTTTAGTCCCATACGTCAAACCCATCTAGTTTCGACATGGAAACAGTATAAAAAATACCTGTGAGATAGCACTAAAGCATTCTTTAAAAAACAAACTCTCACGCCAGGCTATGCCCTGCTCCAAGTTGTCATCTCTTGCCCCATTTAATGGGGAGGAGACAGGGATGTGGAGAGGGAAGGGACTTGCCAAGAGAGGCGGGACCATGGGCCTGCTGCTCAGCCCCAGCAGCATGTGCCTGTCCCTCTGTCTGTCTGCCCACCAACTCCCCTCCCCGACTCACTGGAGACCCAGGTTAATGAGATCTAGGTGCCACTGGGTGGGTCTAAAGAGATGTGCCATTTACTCCACCCAGATGGCCAGGAGCCGCTGGGTCACAGTCCCTGCTTCTCAGCTGCCCACATGGGTTATCAACAGCACGCTTTGTGACCATACGTAAGAAATGAGTGCGGGGCCTGGTGGGGTAGGCCTGTCATCCCAGCACTTTGGGAGGCTGAGGCGAGAGGATCACAAGTTCAAGCCCAGCATAGGTAACATGGGAACATAGTGAGACTTTGTCTCAAAATCAAAAATTGAAAAAAATGGGCAGGGTGCATTGTAGCTCTGGGTAAAGACGATGGGCTCAATCCCCAGTACTGCAACAATCCAACCAACCAACCAACCAAAAATCAATGATGACCACAAAGCCAGCACCATCGCTGAGCCCGTCCCACCACCAATGCACATGTGGCTGGGTGGGAGTGACCTCATGCTCCCAAGTATGCCGTGGGTCCCACCTGCCCTCGGCCCCCAGGACACACAGCCAAAGGCCATTCATGCCTGGCCCAGCACCATCGTAGTGTGGCCCGTCCTTCACAGGCCCCATGTGTCTTTTCCTCTAAACTGGAGGGAAGCGTTTGTGAGTATCCTGAGCCTCACTGGGAACTCGTGCTTCAAATTTGGAGGGAAGGAAACAAGACCTGGCCAGATGACCCGGGGCCTGCCGGAGCGGGTGCCCACGTGTGTGTGTCACTTGTTAGCGAGGGTCCAGGAGATCGGGGCCCCTTTTAGGACAGAACCTGTTTTGCCTCGGCTGCTGCTTCATGAGGTTCAGGTACTGGTTTTCTCTGGGCTTCCTGTTTGCCTCCCGTGCCTTATGCTAATACAGCCCAGAGATTTCTAGCCCAAAATTTGAAATCCAGAATGCTCCAAACTAGGAAATTCTTTGAGTATCGATGTATTGTTAAGGGTACAAAATTCTGCACCTATGGGATGAGCTGCAGTCAAAACACAGGTACACAAAAAACATTGCGTACAATGACCTTCAGTCTCTGGGAATGTGGGTGTGAGACAAACGGATTCTGGATTCTGTGTTTGGCTGTGGACCTCACACCCAAGGTGGTCCTTTATGTAAATATTCCAACATGCAAAAGAACCCAAAATCCAAAATACATCTGGTTCCAAACATTCCAGGTAAGGGACACAGCCAGAAGACATCCAATGCGCTGGCGTCCACATCTATAACCTCGGCACTCAGGGAGGCTGAGGCAGGAGGATCACCAGTACATGCCCAGTCTTGGCAATTTAACAACTTAGTAAGACCTCATTTCAAAATCAAAACCAAAACTAGATAGCAGAACACAAAGGCCCTGGGATCCACCCAGTGCCAGGTTGGAGGGCACGATGACTTTTGGGGGGTGGCAGCCCCAGAAGTGTTGTGGGGCAATCTTAGCTCACAGTCTTGGTTTCTTTCTTCCTTTTTTTTTCCGGTCTTGGTTTCTTACTTAGTATAATGGTTTACAGTCTTACCCACTTCTGAAACATGGCCCAAAATCAGCAGGGCATTTTGACAAAGGCCAAGGATGTGGGAATCTAAGAGATGCAAGCGACAGCTTTGACAGGAACGTGTTTAGAGGCGTTCACATCACGCCAAAGAGACACTTGAGGTTTAAAGGCTGGGCTCCCTGAGTCCACTAGCTGGGAGACTCTGAATGCTGAGAGGTGAACTGAACTTGGCTCTCCCGAGGGAGCAGACATAGCCTCTGGTAAACTCTTGCTGCACCCCAGCTGCATTTGGGGGCGGCTTGTGAGGAGAAAGCAACTTAAAGGACTGCCGAAGGTGACTGACTCCGAGTCATGTGCAGAGTTAGGATATATCAATTTCTTATAAAAGCAGATCCGAACTGAAACGCTGCTCCTCCCCGGAGTAGCCCAGCAAAGACTCATCCTGCGTGCCTTGAGCACAAATTCTATTTCAGTAAATTATCTATTTGACTTTATGTTGGTATTTTTAAAAATTTTCACTAACACCTAACTGTACCTGTTTATGGGGTACAGAGTGATGCTCTCATACATGCACACAGCACATCTTGATCACCTCAGGGAAATCAGCACATGTCTCATTTTTGATTTTCATTGAAGATGATACACAGAAAAACACACATCACAGATGTCCGACTGGATGAATTTTCACAAACCAAATTAACCTACATCCTAACAGGCCCCTCATCTGACTCACCCACTAAGAATGGGAATGTCCCAACTCAGCCACCGTAGGTTAGATTGCCAAGTGCTGTAATTTATACAAATGGGACCATACAGTGTAGTTTCTCTTGGGTCTGGATTCTTTTAGACAATGTTATGCAGATAGATTCATCACTACTGCTGGGCCTAGTTACAAATGGCGAATGTGTAAATTAAAATATATATATATATATATATATATATATATATATATATATATATATATATATATATTACATTAAAAGGCACATTTTTATTCATCTTCCTCAAAATCAACCCCCCCTAGCTTTGAACACACTAGCCCTGTCCCACCCCTGGCCCATCCTGAAGCAGCTCTGGAAGTCTTCTTTCCTGGGTGTCTTTATGAGGTGTGATCAAAAATGCGGTGACTACTGCAGCCCAATGCTACCCAAAGGAAAAGCAGGCTCATAAAATCATGTTGGTGTGTCCTGTCCACCTATGTCACCAGATCTGGTGCCATGTGATGTTTGGCTCTTCCCCAAAGTCAAAATGACCATGATAGGTAAATGTTTCGAATTGATTCAGGACATGGAGGCAGCCATAACAGCATAATTAATGATGCTCCCAAAAAAGGATGCCTAGAACTGCTTGAAAAAGTGATGAGAATTATGGGATCCATGTGCTGAAAGCGAGGGGGAGGATTTTGAGGGGAATTAGTGCCGTGACTTTTACTGTAATAAATTAAACAAAAATATTCACTGTATTTTTCGATCATACCTCATATGGCTTGGTTCATTCTCTTTGCAAACACCATAATGTACCCATCCTCCTGCAGCTGACAGGCATTCAGGAAGCTTCTAGAGCGGAGCTGCCATAGAAACCGGCTGCGTGGGGTTTTTTATTTGGGTCACAGTGTCCTGGGGGCCCAGATGCCTAATTTGCATGATCACATCTTGGAGGTGTTAGAAATGGCACTGAGGGGTGAGAGGAATCGCACAGTAGTTAGAGGACTTGCTCAGCAAGCACAAGGCCCTTGGTCAATTTCCTGGCACCACATTAGTTGCATGTGATGGTTTGCACCTGAAATCCCAGCGCTTGGGAAGCTGAGGCAGGAGGACTGCTGTGAGTTCAAAGCCAGTCTGGGCTACGTAGGGAGATCAGGACCAGCGTGGACTACGGAGCAAGTCTCTGTCTCCAAACAAAACAGTACGGAATGAAATGGCATCAGGTCTTCAGGCCTTGATGGCTTTGTCATCTTTCCCTTCCACTGGTAGACGCAGACCTCAGATGCAAAGACCACAGCTCCCACCTGTGAAAACCACCTCTTGTTCTCATGGGGGGAGAAAAGAATTTGGTTTAAAAAAACCAGCCGCAGAGAACATAAGTATTTTTTTCATTATCTCAATAACTTGAGCAGCTGGCCACAGAGAATTTGACTCTCAGATAAGAAGTAACTTACGTGCTGAATCAGGACACAGCTTGGCAATTCTCAAACAGGAGCTGGGCATGTCCAGGGAAGTAGAAGGCAGTCAAAGCTGGGAGGTGACCAGGTGCCAGGAGAACTCAACCCGGACAGAATCCACCTCATCCCCGATGGATTTGCTCCTCAGTGGACCATGAGTCTGAAACAATTGTGTAAGGTCAAGGTTCCTCATGAACAGAATCACATGCTCAATTCTCCCCTGAGAAGGTGGGGTTTGGGTAAGGATGTCTGAGGATGCTGTCCAAGCTTTCCAGAAGGCTCCGTGTCCCATCTGTAAAATGAGTGGCTTCTGTACCCAGGCAGAAAGGGGAATCCCCAAAACACACACGGGGAAACTCCTGGGAATGGTGAGCAAACCGCTGCTGGTCAAACTCTGTGTTCCTCTTGGGTCCAGCTGCTGTGGTTTAGATGAGAAATGAGGACAAGGGACCAAGGGCCCCTTTGCACGAATGGGCTGGAGGTGTGAGTCTGTGAAAAGTTGGAGCATGTAACTTCGGAAAATCCCAAAGAAAAATAGGTGAGATGCCTGGGTGGGGGAGTGGGAGGAGACTGCATGTTCTGCGACACAGATGTCTGCTCAGAAGCAAGACCAAGGGTGGGCACTACCGAGCACAAAGCTGTCAGCCTCGTTATTCTATTTGGCTGTACCCTAAAACAAGGGGTCCTCAACCTCCATGCCCTGTTAGGAATGGAACCACCCAGTAGGAAGTGAGCAGCAGGTCAGTGTTTACAGCCCCTCCCCATCACTGGAATTACCCCCTGGGGTCCTGACAGAATAGCGGCGCCATTCTAATCTCAGGAGAGCAGGAATCCTGCTGTGAACTGCACATGTGCAGGATGTAGGTTGCACGCGATCTAGGTTGCACGCTCCTGGTGAGAATTCAATGCCACATGAAGTGAGGCAGAGCTGAGGCTGTGATCTCTACCACCACCACCACTGCGTCCATGGAAAAACTGTCTTCATGAAACCAATGCCTGGTGTCACAAAGCTTGAGAGCTGGTGCGTCAGAAACCCACAGCCTCAAGGGAGATGTGGTAGGTGACCCTGGTGACGGGGAAAGCAAAAAGAGCGGGCTTTGTGAGACGTGTTGAAGTGCAGGGTCTGCGGCATGATGGTGGAGCTGGTGAGGGGCAGCGAAGGTGGCTCCAGGCATGTGTGTGCCAGTCACTGGCCCGTGCTGCCCCAGAGGAGGGCAGTACTTTGGTGAGGTACCAGAGCCACTTACATAGTTGGTAGTGGTTCTGGGGCATGAATAGAAGGACACCTGTCATGTGCGGAGTGGCCGGGGTCTGGGGCCAGCAGAGAGCTACAGCTGAGGCCCCACGAATGTGGACAAGGACAGGACAGGGGTTGGGTTGGATCTAGAATGTTCCCATGTACTTGGATGTTGTGGGATACCTGTGGAATCATGTGCTGGTAAGAGGTGGGGCCTAGTTGGAAGGGGTGGAACTCTGGGCTTGATCACGGAGGGGGTGATCAGTAGGATGTGACCTGGAAGGTCATAAGCTAGCTCCGCCCTTCCTTGCTCACTTGGCTTCCGGTCTGCCATGCTGAGAACAGCTTTCCTTCCTGCTTGGCCTCTGCCATGTGGTTCCACCCTTGCCAGCTGTCCATGAATGGGTTGAGACCTTCCGAAACTGTGAGCTAAAATAAACCTTTCCTCCCTTAAGTTATAGGCGTTGGGTAGCACCTACCAGCAATGAAAAAGTAACTAAGACAGCAGCCAGGACTGATGGAGGGATGGAGGTGGGAGCGGCTGGGAGGAGCCCTGACGAGCTGCCCAGGGAAAGAGCCCAGGGGGCAGGGAGTGAGCTCAGCTCCAACCAGAATGGAAGAGAAGTGCAGGAAACAGCATCCCAGTGAGGTCAGGCTATGGGTGAGCGCCTGGCTCCCAAGAGGGCTTCCTAGGAGGGTTTCCACCACCCTGCCAGCCCATGAAGGGCACAGATATGTGCTGGGCCAGGCAGAACAGAGACCTTGGGTTTTCCCAGTGACTTCTCCTATAACGGTTACAAGTACTGACTCGCTTGGGCACCAAGGGATCTGTTTGTTGCTTCCCCCTTCCTTCAGAGGGGAAGACCAAGACACTGAGAGTGAACGACTGATGAGACCAAGACACTGAGAGTGAACGACTGATCCCCATCCCCAGCCAGGGAGGCAAGCGGTGGGGACTCTACCCGGTGGTGTGGGTCCCCAGTGGCCTTCACCACTGGGCAGAGCTTGCAGCCTGCCCCCTCTGCTGTGGCCTCTCTCCACAACAGCCAATTTGCATCCAAATGCTGGCTTGGGCTGCAGGCAGAAAGTCTGAGCCATCTCCTCTTCCTGAGTATTTGGCGAATATAATGATGCAATCTTGATTCAATTTCACCGTCACCCTCCTTTCCAAAGAATTGCTTTGTCATAGTGGGAATGCGGGGAGCTTCGGAGCTCTGGGAGGCTGCATAGCCTCTGAGGTCAGAGTCCTTGCAAGAAGGGTGCTGGCCCTTAGCCGCTGGCTCCCTCCTCCCCTGGAGACAGGGATCGTGGAGCCAGAGGACACTGGGGCCGTTCAGAAGGCCCTGCCACAGACAGCGTACAAGGAGTCTCCACTCGCTGGCTTCTGGACCAGAGTCTAATTTCAGCTGGCTCTATTCATTTTTTTCTTTTTCTTTTTCTTTCTTTCTTTCTTTCTTTCTTTCTCTCTTTCTTTCTTCCTTTCTCTCTCTCTCTTTTTTGTTGATATTGAGGATCAAGCCCAAAGGCCTCTGCACTGAACTATATCCCCAGCCCATTTTTAATCTTTATGATTTTAAGATAGGATCTAGCTAAGTCACTAAGCTGCGTAAGTTCTACTCAGACTTGCAATCTTCCTGCCTCAGCCTCCTAGTGTGTTGGGATTCCAGGCCTGTGACACCAGCCCCGGTGGCCGGGTGACTCAGTTGGATTCTGAGCTGGGTGTGTCAGAGGATAGCCCCACTGTCGGAAGGCCGCTTGAGCGTCTGCTTGCTGCCCTTCTGGCCGAGCACACTGGCTCTCTGAGAATAACACACACTTCTTTGCTCACCATCCCTCCCCCAGGGCCAAGCGAGCCTTGAAGGGTCAAAAATCTGCTTCTAAATTTCAAGCTCCAGATAACGCAGCCAGATCTGGCGCTCACAAAACTAACCAGGAGAGTCTCTTCGGCATAATGAAATGTTAGAGTGGCCCAACATGGAGTACATTTCAACTACTTTACAGCCAAGCAGTCCTGTAGGCTTTGTGAAAAGTCATGTTTTCTTTTCTGAACCATAAATGTGTTGAAAACACCCAATTGCCAACACGCCGGCTCTCCAAACAGCTATCAGAACTTCCTTACTTCAGAAATGACACACTTCGGCCAGAACTTCCTATTTTTAAAAAACCGCACAAACTCCCCACCCAGTCCCCTTTCTAACCCTTCAACAATCTGGTTATGCAGTGTTTTTATTCTCCCACTGCAAACATCATTGTCTGCAAAAGCCACAGGCACGCGGTCACCTCGGGGGACTTGGAGTGGGGCTGTGTGTCCCTGCTCTGAAGGTCACAGGCAGAGTTTCCCTCGACCAGGCTCGCTGCAGTTAGAATCTTTCTAGAAAATGTACTCTTGCCCCAGGACAGGACGTGGGAGAAATGGGAGCTGCCTCTGCCTCCATGGGACGGGGTGGACACTGCTCTGGAGAGGGAAAGCAGCTCTGATCCGGCCCACACTCTGCAGGGAATGCGGAGGTTCAGTTGGGTTGACTAATCCCATTGACCCGTTGATCCCTAAATGGTTAGTGCCCGCACTCCTCTTCCACAAGGAACCCTAAGCAAAACACCCACAAAGAGCTGCCACCCTCCCCTGGGCAGGGCTGGGCTTCCCGCCTCCCTTCGCGGGTGTGTGGGAGGATGGGTCTCAGGCCCAGGTCTGATGGCTTGGCCCTTTCTCTGGTGGACAAAAGTTTTGGAAAGCAGAAAGACCTGGGCACAAGTTCTCCCTTCAGGCAACCAGCTAAGCAAACCCCTCTACCATGCTGGGGTCTTGAAGAGGCTTTTTGCTTTCTGAGTTTCAATCTATATCCTCCACAAAAATACCACTTCAGTCTCCACAGAGATTTTATTCAAATTTCATTTTTAAAAGATTGCTAAGCTACTTTGCACACGGTACGGCAGTGGGTTCAAATGAGTTATTTACAAACATGTAACACATTGCACACCACCAGGCCGAGCGTGTTGCGAGATGAGTCATTTTGGTAAAGACTGTCAGATACATCTACTATCTTTGCTGGCTACTTCAGAAATATCCCAAGGATACAAGGCCCGTTACTCTTTAAGAAACAGTCACGGTTTCTAGCCCTTTATCTGTGTGAATTAGGAGTTTCTCATTACAGTGGGGTGGAGGCAGGATGGAGAGAGACCAACCCCCGAGGCGGGCTTCAGATTGAAATGGTTTCCCATAACCCCAGGTTCGAGTTTTTCCATTTATTAGAACAGCCTGCAATTCACTTTGCTTGGCTCTATGATGTGAGAACAGAATGTTTGAAGTTATAATGGAAACATATACTAATAAAACACACCTTCAGCCGTTGGATACTGTGGGGAGTTCTGTAACGTGTCATTGGAAATTTAGGTTTAGCTATTTTCTTGAAAAGCTGGCAAACAGCAAGTTAAGGGACTAAAGGTCCTAGGGCTGAGGGCTGCCCAGAAAGTCAGCAAACATCCATCACCCAGGAAAACAAGGGACCTGCCTTGCCTAGGCCCAGGAGACCTGTTGGAAAGAGCCTGTGGGCCTCTGCTGCGGGAAGGGCAGGGATTGGCTGTGAGGTACCTCCGGACATCCAGGCTCCTTGACCCCCTGGGCCGTGGTTGGGTCCCCTTGGCTTCCTTCAGATGGCTCACCTTGGTCAGCAGAGGAGAAGACCCGTGAAACTGCTATGTGTCCTGTATGCCAGAAGCTGGGAGCACAGACCCTGCCCGTCCCTCTCAATTCAGCAGGAATGGAGATACGGAGGCTGGGTGGAGCTACCCCAGGAGCAGCTGTCCAGTGAGCGGTCCTGCTGTCCCAACCCAGGGGGCAGCACAGGACCGCCCCTCCCTCCTCCCCACACTCGCACCGTGCTGGGGACCAGCTGATCTCCAGGGCTTTGTGTCCTTGTCCCGGGCCTTCTTGCCCCTTGCAAGTGTAGCCCGGGCCTCTCGAGCCCAGCTGGCTCCTTCCTCTGTGGGGTTCTCCAGCCTGGCTCCCTAGGGACTCCCCGTCTGTGTCTGCTTCCCCTATGTCACTGTCTCAGCGTGTCCCTGACCTTCACAGGGAAACTTCTTGCAAGCAGGGAGTCACTGTCCTGGACCTTCACGTCCCACCCCGTCCTAACCCATCATACCTGGATTTCCCCGGTTGCACCATTGACATCATCTGGCAAAGGTCACTGGCCACTTCGTGGTTGAAGGGTTGAAGGCCCAGCGGGTTTCTGGAAGCCTGGGTGCTCACTGGCCTCCTGAGTCATGATGTGACTGACAACCACCCCCATCCTCGAGATGCTGTCTGCATTTGTGACATCGCCCTACAGCCCCTTGACCACTGCCGTGCTGTGTCAAGGGATTTTTCTACCTCCTCTCATTCTTCTAAAGGAACATGTTTGTGCTTTTCTGTTAGGACTGCTGTCACAAGGTTACCCAGATTGAAGGGTTAACAATTCACTTTCATACTCATCTGGAGCGTTGACGAATGAGCCTGTTTTTCACAGCTATCACAACATACCTGAGGCTGGGGAATTTGTTAAGAAGAAAGAGCAGTTAGTTTAGTCTGTGGTTCAGGAGGTGCAAGAAGGTGTAAGAAGGTTCTGGAGGTGCTGGCTTCTGCTTGGCTCTGGTGAGGGCCTCATGCAAGATGAATGAGACCACTTGAAGGATGAACACGGCCACATGGAGGACAGAGCCACATGGAAGACAGGGCCACAGTTGCAGGAGCAAGTGCAGAAAAGACTACTTGACAAGTCAGGAAGCCAGACAGATTTGGGACCACGCTTGACCTTTTTATATAACCTGCCCTCCCAGGAACGGAGCAGGCTGCTGTGAGAACTCCATTAACCCCTCCCACCGGTAGAATCTCTAACAATCTACCCCCATCCCACTGGGTCCCACCTCTTAAAGGTTCCGTTGTCTCTTACCAATGCAACAGGGGGCACTGGGCTTCCAGCACATGACCTCCCAGGAACATTCCACCCTGTCCAAACCAGGTCAGTGGCTTCTCTTGAGAGCTCTCTTCTTGCCTGGGTCCCACATGGTCTTCCTTCTGTGGGTGTCTGCATCCTAATCTTTTCTTACAAGCACACCAGCCATTTTGGATGAGAACTTCTAATGACCTCAGTTTAACTTGATCATCTCTTCCCAGGCCCTCTCTACAAGCACAGTCGCCTGTGGGAACACTAGGAGTGACGACTGCAACATTTCTTGGAGGGAGAGGAGACCTAATTATAGCAGGGGTCTTGCAGATTTGACTCTTCTCCCTTTTTGACATCTCCTTTATACACCCAATGCTAAAGCTTCATGCATTATTGTCAAATGAATGATTTCATTAATTCGTAAATTACAAGTGGGTAAAGAGAAGAATAACACAATAATAGGAATTCTAAACAACTATGGCTCAAAGTGCCCCGGGACCAGATTCCCAGCGTGCTGGCATTTCACACAACTGCTTCCTCTTCCCAAACCCCTTCTTACCTCTTTTGGGTCTTTCTTTTGGGGGGAAAGAAGATTTTTTTTTTTCATTTTTACTAGTACACATCTGCCCTTTAAGACCAGAAGCTTAAATATCGCATGGTTTCTCTTTTGTGAGGAACCCAAGACACACCTTCCTGCTTCTCGGCCCCTCTTTCATCTATCTCAGCCCCTACACGTCTTTCAGTTCCCTCTTTCCCCTGCCTTGCTCTGTCACCTTTTGT
Source organism: Ctenodactylus gundi (assembly GCA_004027205.1). Classification (NCBI taxonomy): domain Eukaryota; kingdom Metazoa; phylum Chordata; class Mammalia; order Rodentia; family Ctenodactylidae; genus Ctenodactylus; species Ctenodactylus gundi. The sequence continues at coordinate 13,291 of PVKB01006724.1, forward strand.
CGGCCCTCTCACAGGCCAGCCACATAACTTGTGAGACTTAATGCAAACGTGTGTGGAGCTTCTTGCTCAACAGATCATTTACCAGAGCATTCGATCAAGCAAGGGGCCGTGAAACCAAACCTACCCTGTTCCCATTGTTGTCTGTCACATCCTTCCTTCCGTCCCCCTGACCCCAGTCTCCTCCAGATCAGCTTTCCATGACAGCCTCCTGTGGCCCACATTCACATCCTCTTCCCCACCCACCATGGACCTGCCACCCCACCCACGAACGTTGTTCCTGTGAGCCTCTGCTTAGAGCCTTTGGGACGCCCTCACTTCCCAGGAAAGGCCCAGTCTCTCACTGCCTGCACATTAGGCCCTGACTTCCTGACTCCCACTCACTCCTTGATGGAACACGAAGCTTGAGGCCTACATATTCCCTGACTATCCCCTTTCTCTGACTGTCCTCTATAGCAGGGGCCCAACTCCCAGCTATGGAGGTACTGGCCCACGGCCTGCTGGGAACTAGGCCACACGGCAGAAGATGAGCAGCCGGCCAGTGTGCGAAGCTTTGCCTGTATTTACAACCCCTCTCCATTGCTGGCATGTCCACCTGAGCTCCACCTCCTGTCAGATCACCTGTGGCACTAGATTCTCATAGGAGCATGAGCCCTTCCATGAGCTGCACACTGGAAGGATCTAGGCTGCGTGTTACTGATGAGAATCTAACGCCTGATGGTCTGAGCTGAGGTGGTGATGCTACTGCCATCTACCCGCTCACCTGCCCTCATCTGTGGAAAAATTGCCTTCCACAAACCAGTTTCTGATAGCAAAAACGTTGGGGACTCTGCTGTATACAACTCGACCTTTACTTCCTGATGCAGGCTGTGTCATTTCTCTGAAACTCTACCCCCTCTACCTGGATCATTGGAATGTCCTCAGAGATCAAGGCCCAGCTTTCCTGAGAGGCGTTTCCTGGCCTCTGACTGGGGCCTGATGGCTTCTGTCAGCCCACCCTCTGCGTTCAGACACACAGGCTGCACGCCTACACCCCCCTGGCTCACACACACTCATCACTCACACCTTTAACACCCCCAACAGAAGCTCCACTGCTGTCCCCTTGGGGCTGTGAGACACTGCATAGGTTGCACCAGGCGACGTGTATCACTGAGTGGTAGACCAGAGTTCAAACCTCTGCTTCGACATCCACATCACTATTGACTTCCTGTGGCTGATTTCGGCATGGGTGCCCTTTACCTGCACTGGGCGATAAGCCCATTCAAGAAAACACATCTTTTTCACCTGCATCTTCTTGAGACACTTTCTCTGTCTCCACACGCAGCCCCTGTTGTTTATGTGACAGAGTGTAGGTCCGGGACTGCGGGGAGCTGAGGATGGGCATCGACCACCTGGACCACCTCTGCTAATGAGCACAGCACCCCATGATCCAGTCACCTTCCAAACACAGGAGACCTAGGGGGACATTTTAGACTTAACCCATAACAGTGTGACAAAAGCACTTTTCAAAAAATTATGCACACACACACACACACACACACACACACACACACACCCCTTGGGCATTCTTTCGGGGCTTTGTACTTGTCTGCCCCACCTGACTGAATTGGCAGATGGACTCTGAGTCTTGCCTCTGCCTCCTCCCAACTTCCTGGGGGTGGGGCAGGCACACTTCCTGTTTGTTGGCTTTCTGTTCATCTCTGTCTCACCTCAAATTCCTCCCGCCACCAGGGTGTGAGGAGAGCAAGGGAGAAAGCCAGACTCCCCCAACCCTCCATATTTCTTGTCCTCCCATTGGCTCTGGGGGAGCCAGAGGGCCAGAAGAGGCTTTGTAGGGCCCACTGTGACTTGACAGTATCCTTCAAAAGGTCACATGTTGAAAAATTTAATCCTTAATTTTTTTTTGGGGGGGGGGGCGGTGCGGGTGGTGGTGGTGGTAGTAGTACCAGGGATTGAATGCAGGGTCTTTGCACTGAGCTGCATCCCCAGCCCATCTTTTTAAATTTTATTTTGAGGTAGGGTCTAATTAAATCGGTAAATACCCAAGATGAGCTTGAATATGGGATACTTCTGCCTCAGTCTCCCAGAATGCAGGGATTATAGGCCTGTGTTACCAGGTGCAGCTTTTAGATTCTTACATCAAAGGGATAGAGGTAAGGTCTTGGGGAAGTAAAGGAAGTCATTAGAATCAGATGAGGGCCTGAGGTTGGCCTTATAAGAAGTAAAAGAAATCCCACAGCTAAGGCATTTGCCCTGTGTCCTAGGGGCTGCCCTCCGCAGGACGTAAAGCAGCCTCTGCCCCCCAGAAGCTGAGCAGAAGCCCACACGTGCCCTGGAACCTCCCAGCCTCCAGCACCAGGAGATGCTTCACCTACAGAAACTACCTTGTCTCAGGTATTCTGTTATAGCAACAGCAAACAGACTGAAGGAGGGCCCAGATGCAGATGGCTCTCCTCTGCCCTCTTTGGTCCCTTTCCCTTCCCCAGGAGCAGCTCCAAGGAGGTACAGAGATAAAAACCAGAGGCCTCAGAGGCAGAGTCCTCAGCCAAGGAAATGTACAACCATGAACTACTGCCTTGCGAAATAATTGCTCAGGAAAATGTCCATCCCATCTTCTCAGGAGGGAAAAGGAGATTAGAGAGTTAGGGAAAAGCAGATCGGGACCCCATCCTATGTTTTTACAGTTAGAACAATGTGTGTCTTATATTTCACCTGTAGGAACTTGGGGAAATGTGTACAATGAAAGGGAAGGCTACTTTTCCAAAGATGGTCACCACAATGTTCTCTATGGTGGATCAGAGTGGTAGACTTGGCATGAAATTGTCTTGCCAGGTTAAAAATGTGTTTCAAACTTTATTTTGCAGTTAAGACCATTATAGTTGTAGGCACAGTTAATATAGTTGCGGTATACCTCTTGGGAACGAGTGTGTGTGGCTGTGTGTGGGTGTGTGTGCATGCACCCACACTTGGGGTTGAGTTGGAACCTCAGAGATGATTCTGCCTTTGACACACCAGCCTTGTAACTCCAGTAACAGACTCCAACTTCACCCGGTTCCCACCCTGGCAGCAGCTTGAAGGGAAGAGAGGAGCGAGATGCCACCCACAGCCCCAGGCCGTGGTCTGCAGACATGTGAGCATCCAGGCTGGGCAGGAACTTGGTCAGGAGGGACCCACTTCCCTCTTGTCAGGAATTTCAGGCTGACTGGGCTGTATGACTTGACCTATGAGGCTGTGGCCAGTCCCAAGGAAAACTGGGAATTGAGCAGTCTTGCTGACTCATGGGCTTGTGCCCATGAGACAGGAACAGGGGTGGTGGTTCTGATGGGTCCTGCCACCACTTCATCCAGGGCCCCTCCCCCTGCCCATCTTGCCCCCGGGGCTCTGCCAGTGCCTGGTCCCAACCTCATCGAAGCCCACTGTAGTCTGCCACCACAGGAGAGCACTTGCAGGGTCCTTGCTCTCTTCCTGCCCAGCCTGGTGGTGCACTGCATGTCACATCTCTGCTTACACAGGAATCCTTTGCCTCCTCCAGGCCCTCCCATCCCAACCTCAAGGAACAGCAAGGATCTTGCTAAAAAGAGCACAACCTTCCTGCACCCTGACATTTTGAGGTCTGGAGGTGCAGCTCAGTAGAGCATGAAGTTAGCAGGCACAAGGCCCTGGGTTCCATGCCAACCTCACCCAACAACAACAGCAAAACATCCTTCAGGTTCAGATCAATGGAATGGGCGAGGAAATGCAGAGATACATTATAATGAGCCAGGGAGAAGCCACGCTGGACACTGTGTCCATCTGTCCACCTCTGCGACCCATTGGGCCCTGACCACACCATCAGGATAGACTCCCCTGAGGCTGTGCCTTGGCTGCTCACTGGCCTGGTCTACTCTCTTTCCCTTCCTCCAGCCACGCCTTGTCCCCAAATCCTTCTCAGACATGACAGCCCTCTGAGGCTTCAAGGGACAGCACTCCTGCTATGATCTCCCTGTGTGTGTTCCTATCTTATCTCTGGGATCTGAGACTCTCTGTGAGCAGAGACCACATTCCTGGCAGCAGCAGGGCATGTGCGCCTTGGGTGGGACGCTGGCCAATTACCCAGCTCAGCCCCTTGCTGCTTACACGACTGTGGCCAAGCTGGCTGACCACAGCTTCAAGGCTGACAACGATCTCTGTCTTCTAGGACTAGTGGAAATAGTAAGTGAGAAAATATATTTAACAGCCTGATCATGTATTCCCCACCATTAACATCTTCCCATCTTGATGAGGCCTCTTTCAGGACCTTTCCCGTCCTAGATGTTCAATGAATATTTGTTGATGGTAGATCACACTGCACCCTTCCCTGATTCCCACCTGTGTATCTCAGAGTCAATCCTTGGAGATGTATTACCAAAGGGTCTGATGTTATCATTGGATGGTCATAGTAAATCAGAGCTCGACATTAATGACTGCTTTTGTGGCACTGAGGATTGAACCCAGGGCCCTCACTCTGAGCTACACTCCCATCCCATTTTGTATTTTTATTTCAAGACAAGGTCTCACCAAATGCTAAGTTGCCTAATCTGGGTTTGAATTTGTAATCTTCCTCTCCTAGCCTCCCAGGGTGCTGGGATCACAGGCCTGTGCTACCAGGCTCAGATTATTAACCATTTTAAAGAAATCTAAAGGATTACTGTAGTTTTTGTTCCATAAGTTTCCCGTCCCCAAAGAAAATTAACATGGCTTTTGATTTAGCCTCATTTTCCCTCAATAGACTTTGTTCACTAATCCCAACACTGGGGATGTTGAGGCAGGAGGATCATAAATTCAAGCCTAGCCTAGGCAACTTAGAAACTTGTTGAGTCCTACCTTAAAATAAAAAAAATAAAAATGGGAGCTCAGTGATTAAAGTGCTTGCCTAGCAATCTCACAGGCCTGGGTTCAATTCCCAGCACGGCATAAACTGAATGTGGTGGTATATACTTGTAATCCCAGCATTCGAGAGGCTGAGGCAGGAGGATTATTGTGTGTTCAAGGCCAGCCTAGACTACACAGTCAGTTCAGAACCAGCCTTGTCTACAGAGCAAAACCCTTTCTATAAATAAAATAAAATAAAATAATGGCCTGGGGATGTAGTTTGGTGTGAAAGCCCTGGGTTTAATTCTTAGCACCATAAAAAAAAAAAAAAAAGATTCATTCAGGGCCTGGTCCCTCCTGTGACTACAACCCTATTTCCCTCCTGCAAGGGTTATTGTGAAAATGCAAGCGAACAGAGGTTGCATCGCGTTTGAGGAAAGCCCGTGTGGTCTCAATGGAGGAGGATCCTCTGAGCAGCCAGTGGACTCTTCCATGAAAGAGGTTTAAGAAACTGTGATCTCCCCTCTATTAGAGCTGGCAGATATGAAAATTTCAACATAGCAATCAATTATCTTGGAGCACAACTCATGTGTTAGGGGACCAGATGTGTCAGGGAACAGAGACATCTGTAAATGAGTGAGCTGGGAGTTCAACTGATTAAGCTAGGGAAAATCCAGTGATTTTAACGTTTGTCTTCAAGAAAGTTGCACTTCAATGGGAAATGTAACACGCACATCCATAGCCAGACATTAACTTTTACCCCAGGCAGAAGAGCATGTTCTGAAGCTGCTCCTCTGAGTTCATGGCTGCTGTGCTGCTCGGCACTTGGAGCCTGACCTGTGTTCCATAAGCTTCCAATAAGTTCCCGGATGCTACCCAGGAATCTCCCATTTCCTAGGACCTGCACTGAAAAATACAAAAACAGAGGACAAATAAAATGAGTTTTCATATTCTATTTTGCTTAATTCAGGATATCTGAAATGTCCCTTCAGAATATAACCAACGCTCACACGCTGAGCTCTCCGACACAGCTCAGTGGAAATGCTACACGCAATGCACATCTTACTTCACAGGCCACATTTTCCCCCAGAAACACTTATGCTAAAGTACCACCAGAAAACTCATCACTTTCTGTTTTAATAAAACTTACCACTGAAAAGTCCTTTCAAATAACCAGGCTGTTTGAAATCACTTAATAGTTTTTCAATACTGCAAGTGAATTGTTCTCTAAAAAAATTTAAATATTAAAATTTGATAAAATTGTAAACTACACACAGAGGGTTAAATACCACATGGTTTTTCTAATAGGAGAAGCCCAAAATATTCATAATTTAAAGCACAAACTAGAGGAGACATGGTAGGAAACAGAGGGGCAGACTGTCTGGAGATGGGGAAGGGGGAAGACTGGAGGCAGGGAGAGCACAGGGTCCCTACATACGTACCCAGATCACATCTGTATGCCACAAACATACCCTAATAAAATAAAGAACTAGATAAAAATTAAAACTCAATGTTTCAATAGTGCTAGTGATGTTGTAAGTGCTCAGAAGCCTCATGTGCTGGAGACCTTTGGTGGGGACAGTGTAGTCCTGGTCCCTACAAACCATCCTGCAGCCTGTGACCCCGACTTACTCTGCCTGGCTAGGACAGGGAACGTTCCATTCTGACCTCAGTACAGAGTAACTCTGCTGCCTGAGCTATTTACTGCACACAAGTGCGGTGGCCTCAGACTGGCAAAGCGCCCCCTCCCCTAAGAGCGCGGCTCCGCTTCTACGTGATATAGCACCAAGTGTGGGAGCCCCTTTGAGATGCAGCAAGTTACTTTTCTCAGCAATCACTAACCCAGTGCACCAAGAGCGGAAGGACGTCTTGACACGGAGCTCCCAGCCCCGCGTGTCGGAGGACACCAGCACCAGGGGAGAGGGCCCCAGTCCCGCCTCTCTCTGGCCTCCAAGTGGAGTGTTTGGAAGCAGAGCTGTGGGAACATTTTTCCCTGAGCTCAAGCTGGCCTCCTCCCACTGCCCACTTGGCTCAGAACAGGCCTGATGCCAACACACTGTGCCACTGTGTCCTCTGTCCCCATCCCTGTCCCCAGTCCCCGCCTGGCTCTAGCAGGAAGGAGGACTTACTTTGGCTAAAGAAATTGAAACCTCCAATCAGGTCATTCTTTGTGTTTCGGGAGGAATTCAGGGCTTGGAGAAAGCCTGGCCCGGTGATACAGGCCTGTAGTCCCCGCACTCCGGGAGGCTGCGGGAGGAGGATCACAAGTTCAAACCCAGCCCAAGCAATTTAGCAATTGGAGAGGTGAGACTCTGTCTTGAAATAAAAATTCAAAAACAAACAAACAAATAAAGGGCTGAAGATGTGGCTCAGCATGAAAGCCCTGACCTCTATCCCCGGAACCACAAATCCTCATGAGGCCTTGCCTTCCCGCAACTGGTTGGTACTTCAGACTTTAAGTGGGGGGAAAAAAAAACAGATCAAAGTCAAAGGCCCCACTTCCGGATAGGCTGGGGTGAAAGCCAGGGCTAGTCTGTATGCCAAGATTCCCAAGCAGGCTCTTGTGGAGGTCGTGAAGGTCGCAGACTACGCAGAGAGAGCAGTCTATGCGGAAGCAGCCGGAACGCAGTGCTTTCCGCACCCAGATCCCCGCTGTAAGATGCAGGGCTGCCAAGCGTCCCAGCCTGTGCCAGCTGCTTGGAAAGCAGAGGCAGGTCCTGCCACCCTCCGGAGGTGTGCCCAGGGCTAGCTTATATTATCTACTTTGTTTCTGCGTTTAGATGTTTACATTGAGCATGTATCATTTTTTTCCCCAGTAGGGGAATTAAATCCAGGTTGTCCCTACGCTACATCCCCAATCCTTTTAAAATTTTTGTCTTGAGACAGGTTCTCACTAAGTCCTGCAGCTGCCCATGCTGGGCTTGAGCTCGTGAGCCTCCTGCCTCAGCCTCCCAGAGTTCTTGGATTACAGAAGGGCACCATCACTCCCCACAACATGTGCTACTTTTTAGTAAGCAAAACAGTAAAGATATTTCCACCCTCAGAAACACAGTGGGAAAGATATGCCCACAACTGCCCCTGGAAGGGTTTAAAGGCCTGGAGGAACAGCCCAGTGATTAGAACATTGGTCTAGCAAGCACCAGCCATGGGTTCAATTTGAACCCAGCACTACCTAAACTGGACTTGATGGCACATGCCAGTAATCCTGGCACTCAGGAGACTGAGGCAGGAGGGTTGCTGTGTGTTGCAGGACATCCCGGGCTATGTGGGGAGTTCAGAACCAGACTGGACTGTAGAGCGAGGCTCTGTCTCAAAATAAATAAATAAATAAATAAATAAATAAATAAATGAAAATAAAAGAGTATAAACATACAAATCATTAACTTGTGGGATTCACAAAACAGACAGACAAGGTTGAAAGAAAAGAGGTTCTTCCTTAGCCAACCAGGAGCTACTTAGTTTTCCAAATCTCTTGGCAAATTTTATCTCGAAAGGACTCTACGAGGCCGCCAACTATCCACTACTTGCAAAGCTTTTTATAGTTTTTGAAGTCTCAGGAGAGATTTTTACCTCAATGTTTTTCTTTGTTCGACTGAGGAATATTTATGACCCACCCAGCAGCTGAAGCAAGGAGCTGTGGGGGGGGGGGGGGGGGGGGGGGGGGGGGGGGGGGGGGGGAGGAGGGAGGACACGGGGGATTGCTTCCCTGACTGTAAGGAGTTTGCAGTATGATGGACAGCAGAGAGAGAGAGAGAAAGAGGGAGAGAGAGGGAGAGAGAGGGAGAGGAGAGGTACTGGGGATTGAGTCTAGGACCTTCATATAAATGTCCGTCCCCCCCACCCCCATGCCTGGCCATTTCTTAAATTTGAAGCAGGATCTTGCTAAGTCACTAAGTTGCCAAAACTAGGCTTGAACTTGAGATTCTCCTGCCTCAGCCTCCTAGAGTGATAGGATTACAAGCCTGTGCCACTGGCCTGGCTGAGAGTTTTGTAAACAGTAATAACTCCCGAAAGGAACGCTGATCAGGACCAGAAAGGGGCAGGTACAGGGCTCCAGGGTCCCAGACAGCATGCCAGGGAATGGGCAGGGCCTGAGGACACTAGGGTGTTGAAAGGGGGCTCTCAGCTGGGTTGTGGGAGATGAGGAGCTTGGGAGATGAACATCACTTTCCAAATTTAAAATTTAACTGAAACGGGCTTGGGGTGTAGCTCAGAGTTTAAAGCACTTGCCTAGCAAGCTCAAGGGCTGGGGTTCAAGTCCCAGTACTATATAAATTGGGTATGGTGGTGCATTCTGGTAATCCCAGCACTCAAGAGGCTCAGGCAGGAGGATTGCCATGTGTCCTAGACCAGCCTTACAGACTGAGATACCAGACCTCAAAAACAAAAACAAAAAAAACCCCAAAACAACAACAACAACAACAACAACAAAAAACCAGGACAAAAGAAATTGACAGAGAAAAGGTGTAATAGGTCAAGAAGCTCTATAGCAAGCTACTCTTGTTTTTACTTTCAGTGACTAAATTACCCTTGGGCCCACAGGTTCCTCTGTGCTGGTCTCCTGAGGTGAGCACCAGGGCTTGGTGGCTTGGTGGCTTGCCTGAGGGTGGGCTTGCAGCTCTTGGTTAAGGTTTTATAGGGCTGGTTCAGGCTGACAGCCCCTCACTTTACACAAACAGCTGCTGGGTGAATTTTCCTGGTAATCGGAGACCTCTTAGCAAACCTAATCTCAGGCCCCAGTCACAAAAGTCACATTTTTAGTGCTATAATCCCAGCATTCTGGAAGGCCAAGTCAGGAGGATCTCAGGGTCAAGCCCAGCATGGGCAACTTGAGGTTTTAGTGAGGCCCTATCTCTAAATAAAGACTAAAAACAGGCTGAGGAAGTAACTCAGCATGGATTTCCTGGGTTCAATCTCCAGTACCACAAAGGAAAAAAGAACTTAAGAGGCTGCTGGGGTTCACAGGCCCGATGTACAGGGCCCATCTAGCCCACCTAGTGCGTCCTTCCAAACTCATTCTCAGATTCTACAGGGTTCCTCAAAGAGGGTCTCTCTTTCTCTCTCTCTCTCTCTTTCTCTCTCTCTGTCTCTCCATTTAAGAAAGCTGGGTCAAGGCCACATCTTCCTCTGGTTACAGTGCAGAGTCCTCCCAAGCAAGAGTAGCCAGCCAAGAGGTTGCCACCTCTGGCTGGGTAGAAGCATCTTTGTAGGGAACAGCCCAGGACCCTTGGGGACTGCAAGCAGCAGATGCTCACAGACAGCAGCGAGCCTGGATGGCCCCCTTCCTCCTGCAGACATTGTTCCACACTTCATAAGCACAGAGGATGCTGAACCAGAGACATGGCTGGACCCTAACCTCCGGGAGGCTATAGCGTGGGAAGGGACTCGGGGGGGGGGGGGCGGCGGGGAGCAGGGATAGCTCCCGTGGCTGGGGCCTCCCAGGGATTCAGGCACTGCGCCTGTAACTTGGATCACTCTCTCTGACCCCACAAGATGGGCCGTGAGGTTTCCTTCTGGACCTGCAGAGCAGAGGCCCTGGAACCCGGGCTCCGGAGTGCAAGGCACAGGAGGACCTGTGGAGGCTGGGGTGGGATCTGAGCCCTGAGTGAGCTGGAGGCACCCACTGGCCCACAGCGGGTGCAGGAACTGGAGTGAAGGTCAAATGGTGGGGACAGTAGCCCTTGATCCTTCGAGAAGTCATAGGAACCAAAACATCAGGAAGAAGGTGTACCCGTGCCTGAATTACACACAGCGGCCCCGCCTCTGGAGCGGAAGCGATTCGGCTCTGTCACCAGCCCTCTGCCGTGGGATAGGAATAAGGAAGAAACACTGAAGAAAAGTCGTCGTTTTTGATCAAAGCTCAGCTTCAGGACACTGGCCCAACCCATTAGAGAAGATGAAGCCAGTCCCAAGGGCCTTGAGGACAGCCCCCAACCAGGCTGGGGCTGGGTCGAAGCCTCTCACCTGTAAAGTGCGCTCCCTCCTCCCGCCCTACTGTCCGGGGCTGCGCTGCCAAGGAAGCAGATCTTAGCGTCACACAGAAGGAAAAGGCGTGTGCTCTGATGCTACCCACCTGTGGGGAAATTCCACAGCGGAGACAGCCATCTCTGGGACCCCCAACCCCACTCTCACGCAGAAGGGCCGATTTGGCCGTTTTCTATAAACCAGACCTCTGTTTCCACGGAGTGCGCCTCTCTGGTTCCATTTCATGAGGACCCACACTCCATTAAGTGTGTACTTTTGAATTTTTGCCTCATAAATCTTTCCTGAGCCTCTTACTAGTCCTAAAAATGCTTTCTCTGAATGGGGGCTCAGGGAACACACACTGTGGGCAGGGAGGAGAGGGCCTGGGTTCCCGTGTCTGTTTTGGGGACTCCCTGAACCCTGTCTGGAGATAATCTCTTTTCCCTCTGTAGCCCATTGTACCCTAGTTCACCATCCTGGAGCTTAGGGGGCTGGTGGGGTGGAAATCAAGGAGGAGGGACATAGAAATGGCAGTGCCTCTGCTCCCCCAGGAGGGGCCTGGCGGAGGGATGACACATCAGAGCTCATGGTGCCCAAGTATTCCACCAGGGGGCCTGGGCTTGAGCCAGTTGACCTTATACCAGCCGTCTACGTGGTGCTGGGGAAATCAACCCGGAGCCTGCCAGGCAAGTGCTCTAATCACTGGGCTATGTCCCTAGCCCCTGGTCCAACACCTTATTCGCCTTCCCTACCATTTCCTGAAGCTGTGCACTGGATAGTTGTCAAACTTGACCTTGAGTAAAACTTGGTTCCTGTAGATGGCCACTTACTCGCCTGCAGGCTATATGGGGTGGACCAGATGGCTTCCTAGGTCCCTGCTTTAGGTACCCACAGGCTCAAGCAAGCACTTACCATAGACGAATCTTCACAAGGCTTTACTCGGACCTGATGGACGATTTTATAGCAATAGCCAACCTTTGCAAGTTCAGAAAACTACGCTAAGCCTTAAACATACTGACAGAATCTGGAAATGGGAGTTCTGAGGACCTTAAAAAGTCAGAGAAGGACCTGGGTTCTAGTTAGATCCCAGCACCTAGAGGCTCTTGAGCCCAAACCTGCCCTGTCCATAGCCTCCAAATATGTCAATTATAGGAAAACATCTTGCCGGGTAGGGTTGCTGGCTCAATCAGATAAGACGAGGGAGGTGAAAGAATGTTTATGGAAAGATAAGAAACCAGGCAAGTGTTTGTTAGGGATAGAATGCCCAATGTTGAATTCTTGATGGGCATGTAGGATTGGCAGCAGGAGAAGGGATGGGCACACAGCAGCCACAGGGCAAGGCCCAGGAGGCAGGTCTGAGAAGAGCTGGGACATGGGGAAATCCGGAAGAGGATGACCTGACTGTCCTGAGGAGACAGAGGGAAAAGGGAACACCCGGGTGGGCAGTATCAAGGACCTCCTGGGGCCACGGAGGAAACCCATCGGATCCTGCAACTGCATCCTTGGGCACGTGTGCCGCTCCAACTGGAACCCGAGCCCTGGGTCAGCCGGTCTTGGGGTTCAGGTTGCTTCTCCGATTGCTCACTTTGGGATCATCTGGCTGCCCCAGCCATGGCTTTTAGGGATGAGGAAACAGGCCAGGAAAGATGAGACGACTCACCCGAGGTCACAGGAAGGGAGGGAGGGGGTCAGCCAGCTGGCGCCTGGGGCTAGGTAGATAGCAGAGCCCACTCTCTTCTACAGGGGCCGAGCTGGGCCCCTCAGGAAAGAAGGATTTTAATTTTAGAGATTAGAGTTAGGAGGCAAAATGCCTTTGTCTGAGAAGCTGGCTGGAACCAGTAGGACATGCATCTTAAGCCGAGTCCAGCAGGGCTCAGGGAATTAATATATTGCTACCCTCACAAGGCCCCGGTAGACTCCTTATGCTGTGGGAAGTAGTTTGTACTGTAAGTGGCTCCCCCTGGCACAGCCCATGCAAACCAGTCACTGACAATTGGCTTGGTGTTGCGTCCCCATTAGAGTGGTGGAAATTTGTGTTACTGTTGTTATATCATTAGGACTGTTATTTATTCAGTGCCTGAATGGGGCCCACTGTACTGATACCTATGTGATGGCTCATCTGCACATTAGCCAGGTGTCTGTGTGTTTGCAGATCAGGCTACTGAGGCTCAGTGTGGTTAGGTAATGTGCCTGAGGTCACACAGCTGTGGAAAGGGTGAGTCGAGACCTGAGCCCACTTAAGCCTGTGTCCAAAGCCCGGCTCATGTTCCTCCCACTTCTTGTACTGCTTTGTTTTGTCCTGACAGTGGAGAAGCAGTGGCCAGAGCCAAAACTAGTGACAGTCTCTGTACCAAAATCATCAAATCAACCCAAAGTCCCAGGTTTAAAGTCAGCAACCAAAATCATCTATTTGTTTGTTTTTAGTACTAGAGACTGAACTCAAGGCCTTTGCACTAAGCTACATCCTCAGCGTGTTTTAAAATATTTATTTTTATTTTATTATTTTTGTTTGATAGGGAGTCTTGCTCTACATACAGTCTGTGCAGGCCCTGACCTCACCACATAGCGCCGGCTGGCTTCGAATTCAGAGCAATCCTTTCGTCTAAGCCTCTTGCACCATGAGATCACACCCAACTCTCCATTTTTAAATTTTCATTTTGAGAGAGGGTCTTGCTAAGTTGTTAAGCTGGGCTGGGCTGGAATTCATGATCCTCTTGCCTCAGCTCCCCACAGTGCTAGGATCACAGGTAGATATCACTCAGCTTGGCTAAAATCATCATTTCTGCAATGTAGCTAACTACTGCATTCCATATATACAATATACTTATTCTCTGTTGTATTTAGTTTAAGGCTCCACCTACTAAGTTTAGTGTAGACAGCCAGCAGTTGTGCTTAGGGCGCAAGCGGTCCTATGAACGTAGGATCTTTGAGTGGCTGAGGACCGTGTCTGTGGGGGATGGAACCTGACTCAGGAAGATGTCTGTCCTCTGTTTGCATGGGCTGAGACCATTTATACATACTTCTGAGCACCTACGCCTATTAGACACTGTGTACACTACTCAGGAGCCGTGGTTTCTCCCTAAGACCTCCAGGTAACATGGGGAAAAAATGTCATTAAATCTGACTCATGCTAATTAAGTGTCTTGGGACTCTTTTCAAAGATAATCTTTTATTTGCTGACTCAGTGATTTCACCCCGCTGGATCACTCGCGAAATGACACTCAGAGGAGACCTATTTTTATAACATCATTGAGAGGTCTGGGAGAGAAGTAAAGAAATAATAGACTGCAAGCGGTAGGTTTGGCAAAATGAATCAGCATCTTAGGCAAAACAAAAGGAGCGGTAGTGGCCAGGAAGGAGGGGTACAAAGAGCCGCTCGCTGTTGCAATTCCCGGGAAGGGCAGAGAGGTACAGCCCGTGGGCGGTGGCCGTCTGTGTCGCCAGCCACCTTCAACGGCACTTGCTTTGCTTTGTCATAAATATCAGGAAGCTGGGCGATGCGGCATGCTCAGAGCAGTGCCAAGCTGGGGTGCCCATAGAAAAGCTCGTAGGGAAATATTGGGTTTAGGTGTTCCTGACTCTATTTCCAGAGCCTCCCCTCTAAAAAAATTCCACTTATAAGAGTAACAGCCGGCATTCATTGCTAATGCTATGGTTGAAACGTGGTTGTGTTTCCCAAGGGTTCATGTGTTGGAAGCTTCGTCCCCAGGACAGCAATATTGAAAGGGTGCAGAACCTCAGAGATGGAACCTGTGGGAGACAACTAGGTTATTGGGGGTATCCCCTCAAAAGATTTAATGTTGGCCTCCAGGAGTGGTTTAGTTCTCATGAAAGGGAGTAGTTAATTTAAAAAGCAAAACTGGCCCCTTCCTGTGTCACCGGTCACACTGTGATGGGTCTCCAGAACTGTGAGCCACACCCAGCCTCAGGTATTGTGTGATAGTACACAAAAGGGCTAATACGCCTTCAAAGAGCCAGTCACGGCAGCAGCAAGGTCTCCCGGTGCTATTTCGATTGTTTATAATCAGCTACTCTGTGAGTTGGCTTTGGCAGGTAATTTTTAGACATGAAAACAACTGAAATGTAGTGAAGTTCATTTGCTCAAGTCTGCCCATCTCGGATTTGCATCCTTGTTTTTTGACTCTAGGACCCAAATGTTTCCCACTGTCTCATGCAAACTTGGCCCTCTTCAGGTCAAGGAACATTGGCCAAACCTTCCCTCACAAGAGTCAGCAACTATGGCAGATGAAGTCAAAGGAGCAAGCCCCATTCCTGGGGTACAGAGGACGTCAGGGAGCTAAAAATCTAGAAGAAAAAACAGATTCACATAAAAGGTAACCAACACTGCTATAAGACAAACTAATCAGGAAGTAATTAAGTGTCTGAAAAGATGGACAGCCTTGTCCTGGGTGGGGCTAGAGTTGTGTTCCCCAGACCTCAAGTATAAATTCATCAATTTTGATAAATCTATACACCTGTGTAGTCACCACCCCAGTGAAACCATAGATTGTCATTACTCCAAAAGTTCCTCTTACGCTCTGTCCCACTCTGTCTCCACTCCTCCCCCTACAGGCAGCCCCATCACCCTGGTTGTTGTGTCCATGGATCAGGACTCAGGATGGGGAGAGCCACGCAATGTGAGCCACTTGGGGACTCCTGGCCTCTTGCACAGCCCAATGCTTTTGAGATCAGCTCTTGTTGCAGGTCTCAACAGCCCACTTCTTTTTATTTCTGACTAATATCCCACTGTATGGCTGGGCAATCTGTGGGTTCATTATTGAGCCTGCTAGGCACGGAGCTGCTATCTAGGAATGTGTGGACCCCTCATCCTGTTTGAAAAATCTACTCTCTACTTTTGTTCTTGTTTCTCTGGGTTGATTTTCTCAGAATCCAGATAATATCCTTCCCCCAGTATGGTGCGTGGGGACCTTGATGCTCACGCCTACCATCCAAACAGGAAACTACCAATGACTTCCACGTGC
Source organism: Ctenodactylus gundi (assembly GCA_004027205.1). Classification (NCBI taxonomy): domain Eukaryota; kingdom Metazoa; phylum Chordata; class Mammalia; order Rodentia; family Ctenodactylidae; genus Ctenodactylus; species Ctenodactylus gundi. Next base: position 29,064 of record PVKB01006724.1, read on the forward strand.
CTCTGTATTTATACAGGGATGTGGTGAGCTTGGGTGAGATGACTTGTGAGAAGCCTTGGAAATGACGTTCCACACTTTGCAGCCCATTGGAGTCTTGTGCCGCCTCATGTGGACCCTGGCTTCCTCCTGACCAGCGTTATGGTAATGGTCCTCCTGCTCAGGCTCAAGGAAGGCCTTCCCACCCGCCTGCAACCTCACAGTGTTAAGGACAAGATAGGTAAAAGACAAAGGATGCTACATTTCTCTTTCTCTACTGTCCCTAGGGTGGCTGAGGCAGGAGGATGGCTTGAGCCCAGAAGTTCAAATCCAGCCTGGGCAATGTAGCAAGTGTTATCTCATAAATAAATAGTCAAGGAGGTTAAGAAGCCAGTAAGTAATGAGAAGAAAGTTGGCTTTGCATCAGCTGCTTCGCTTTGTTTTCTACAGTTTCCCCCTTCATTCGGCCAGCCAGCCCCACCGGACATCATGAATTCCCCAAACGAGATGAGCTCCGATGGCCTTGGTGGTGAGGCCCTCCCACACCGTTCAGTCATATACTTCCCTGGACACATTTCTTGTCATGTGTATTTGGTGATGAGTTACACTATTAGAACTTTAGATCCATATGGCAAGACCTCTAGAGCAGCAACCCCTAACTTTTCTAGCACCAGGAGCTGGTTTTGTGGAAGACAATATTTCCATGGACTTGAGGTAGAGGTAGATAGCGACACTAGCATCACGGTCTCAGCTCCACCTCAGATCATCAGGCATTAGGTTCTCCAGAGGAGCATGCAACCAGGCTACAGGAGTAGCCTGGGGTTAAAGAGCTCACCTCATATGAGCAAAGCTCTGGGCTCAACTTTCCAGAATTACACAAAAGTCAGCCAGGCATGGTGGTGCAGACCGTAATCCTAACACTTAGGAGGCTGAACCAAGAGGACTGCTTTGAGTTCAAGGCCTGCCTGGGCTATGTAGTGAATTCAAGATCAACCTAGACTGTAAAGCTGGACACTGTTTCAAAAAACAAAACAAAACAAAAAAAACCCCAAAAAACAAAAGAAAAGGAGTACAACCTCAATCCCTCACACGTGCAGTTCACAGTAGGGTTTGAGCTTCTGTGAGAATCAAATGCTGCTGCTGATCGGACAGAAGACAGAGCTCTGGCGGTCACACAAACGACAGGGAGCAGCTGTAAATACAGATGAACCTTCTGTTTGGCCTGGTTTCTAATAGGCCACTGACCTGCCTTTACCTTGACTCCCTCTAAAGCCTTCACTAAACTAACAGGCACGAAATTCAAAAGAATCAATAAAAGGAAAACAAAAATTTGAAGGCTGGAACTCATCAGCCGTCTATGCTTACACCCCTCAGAAAAATGACGTTCAAGCTGGCAGGAGGAGAAATCCAGGAGGCTGATTTGTGCAGTGGTGAGTCAGAGTCAAGAACCAAAGTACTGGGTGTCTTTGAATGTAGGAGCGCAAGGGGGATAAAAACAGGTCTCTATTGGTTAAAAGCAGTTTTAAGAACCTTAATTTCATATCCACCCTCCTCACCCAGACAGCTTCCCAAAGACTACACTGAACAAAGATGCCGGCTTGACTCTCTGGCGAGGTTGTGCCAGAAGCTTCTAGCCCAAAGGCCAGCAGGAACAGTAACAGAGGCATCATTGCTCTGAAAAGTGAACAATTGTCATTCCTGCCTGCTCCTTCACAGAAACACTACAAAAACCTTGTTCTTTCTTTTCTCCCTCCTGATATTTTCTTCCTTTTCTTTTTTCTTTCTTTCCTTCCTTCCTTCTTAGAGACGGTCAAGACATGAAGAATAGCATCGTTCACCCCTTCCCCTTTATCTCACGACAAGAACACATGGCAAGAGTCACGCTTGTCCCTCCCAGGAGGCGATGAACGCTGCCTCCCTTGGGACTGACCTGCCTGAGGAAACACCTTCTGTTTACTTGAGGCGACTGCCCAGTGACAGAGTCCACCCAAGAGTGAAGTCCCCCAGTCAGCAGGCCTCTTCTACCCTCACAGAATGTCCACTGTTAATTATCAACCCAGGGCCAAGGATTGCCAGACATCAGAGAAAAAGTCATGGAACACACCACAGGATTAAAGTAAAGGAAACCTGGGAATGGGGAGAAGGCGGGGAGACAGGCAAAGAGAAGAAACAGGTACCGTTCGCGTCCTTGGAGAGAGGGAAAGGTGCTGACTCCGACAGCCTTGACGTAAAGCGCTCTGACAGTGAGGCTCTTAGGCATTAAAAAAATGAATGTAGGTATGTAGAAGTCAACAAAATAGGAAAAAGAAAGAAAAACATTTCTAAAATATTATAGTAAGTCCATGGTCCACTGTCTGGAAAAGCATTCAAGAATGAGTAAACAGAGAAAAGCCCAGAGGGGAAATAAACCAAGCCATCACCTTGGACAGTCGCTCGGACTGGAGCGATATGCAGTCGTAGAGGAGGAGGCCTCATCCGTGCCCACACCGGCAGGCAGAAGAGCCTTCTGCTGACCCGGAGAGGAGGAGACCCAGGAGCAGCGCTGGCAGCTGAGTGTGGTGGTGCAGGCCCGTGGTCCGGGCACTCGGGGAAGCTGAGCCAGAAAGCTCAGAAGTTCAAGCCAGCCTTGGAAACTCCAGAATCTTGAAATAAAAATTACAACAAAAAAAATTAAAGGGGCCTAGGGATATAACTCAGTGTGAAGGCCCTGGTCCTGCAAGATAAATTTTAAAAAAATTAAAAGGGAGGAAAAAAGGAAGAGAAAGAAAAAAAGAGAAAGAAAGGGGCTGGAGGAATGGCTCAGCGGTTAAAATACTTGCTTAGCAAGCGCTAAATACACTGAATTCGATTCCCTAGCACCACATAAACCTGGCGTAATCCCAGCACTACAGGGGCTGAGGCAGGAGGATTGCTGTAAGTCCAAGGCCAGCCTGGGCCCCATAGTGAGTTCAGGACCAGCCTGGGATACAGAGCAAGACCCTGTCTCAAAAAAAAAGAAAGGAAGAAAGAAAGAAAGAAAGAAAGAAAGAAAGAAAGAAAGAAAGAAAGGAAAAGAAAAAAGAAAAAAGAAAAAGAAAAAGAAAGAGAAATAGTGGGAGGGAGGAGAGGTGCATACAAAACTTTGGGGACGGATGGGGAGTCAGGGTCGATCGGACTCTTGTAAGTGACTACTAAGAAGCCCCAACTGCACACCTCAACTTTCTTGGGGAAGTGTCTTCAAAATCAAATTTCTGCAGGCAAACAAACTCAGTTAAGCATTCCACACCGTCTGAACAATTGTCATTCCTGCCTGTTCCTTCACGGAAACACTCCAAAAACCTTTTTCTTTCTTTTCTCCCTCCCGGTTTCTCTTTCTTTTTTTCTTTCTTTCTTTCTTCTTTCTTTCTTCTTTTCTTTCCCCCCCATTTTATTGATATGTGTAAGTGCAAAATTTAAGGTTTACAATCAAGTTGAGCATTTTGTGCACATATGTATCTTGTCAAGGTGACAAGGACTTTCTCACTCTCCTGTTGTCCCTCCCCCTATCCACCCCTACCTCCCTCCCTGCCCTACCCCACGGTTTCACTTTGTTTTTCATCTTGAGTTCCATAAAAGTTGTGATCGGGGTTTATCGTATCAGACAGACCATTCAATGTTTCCCCTTCTGCTTCTGGCTTACTTCACTATGTATCTATAAAGTCTTCTTTTCTTTTAAAGGAATGATTACCACCACTGGGATGCAGAAGCGACTCAAGCAAAGGCAGGAACAGGCTCCCAGACCAGGGGGAGTCCTGGCAGAGCAGGGGACTGTTCTGCCAGGCCAGTGAGCAGCAGGCGGGCACAGGAGGACAGAGGTTACAGAAAGGGCGGCCCCAGGGGAGCCGATGGCATTAACAAGTTTCGCCTGCTGGAACCTATGCACAGGGAGAGGTGGTCTACATTTGGGGAGACTTACAAGAATGGGCAATAAATTAAAAACCTAAGAAAAAACTGAGGTAGCTATTATCTTCATGGGAAAGTAAGCAAATAAAAAAAAGTTTAACAAGAAAGAAAATATAGGTAATTATAGTCCACCACATGGCTGAACTTTGAATAATATGTCTGTGTTCGCATCAACAGAATTGCGGGCTATTGTTGACCAGAAATAGAACAAACTTTTGTAGGAAGAGAAATTGTGATGTATGACAATGTATTCTCTCTCTTTTTTATTTTTTTTTTTTTGGCAGGAGGAAGACCAAAGATAATGCTAAAGTGGAAAGTAAAACAACACCATAAGCAAGTTCTTTAAAAATAAAGAGGCAAAACCCAGAAAGAGCTAACCTCCAAGGAGCCAGGGGCAGCCGCTGCAGGCTCAGCAGCAGGAAGGCGGGCATTGGCTCTCATTTAGGGAGCGGAAATGATGTCATGTATCTTACGCATGCGCACAACTCTAAACATTAATTTGTTTTGGTTCCCAGCCATCTTCAGGTACCCCAAGACAAGAGTACACCTAGTTAATAACGCAGGATTGGATGCACATCCAAACTCCCTTTCCCACGTGGACAGCCATCTGTGCCACAGTAGGTCCCCGGGGCCGCGTCCTCCCCTGCAGGCACTCCAGCCTGCCTCTGGTTCCTCCTTGACTTCACTAAAAGTTAGAGACGGTAGGATCCTGTTTGGCTTGTGAGGACGACGTACAGGTTGCCAGGCCAATTAACTCTCTGTTATATTTAGCTAGGAAGATAACATAGGTCTAATGTTTGAATTTATCAAAACAAATTCCAGATGGCACACAAGCCATAGAGAGTAGGGCCATCTGGTACGGAAAAGCAGGACCTATTTTTTTTTTAAGGTGAAAGGTGGTAAATGTGAAAATCCCCTATGGTGACAATATATCTACCTGCTTCTGCTATGAGAGGGACAGTCTTGAGCCTCATATCTGATCTGGGCTCATTTAAACACCTGTACCAGGAGGCTCTTTCAGATACCTGAATGATTAACCATGATGAAAAAGAACAACCAAACACTTGGTGAGTATGGTAAGATTGCAGTGTGGCCTGATACATATACACTGTGAGCTGGGCCACTTTGGGAATTCGAGGAAGGAGGATCCCAAGTTGAAACCTAGGCTGGGCAAAAAAGCAAGACTCTACCCCAAAATAAAAATTTTAAACAAGGCTGGGATACAACTCAGTGTGAAGGCCCTGCATCCAATCCTCAGTGCCAAAATAAAAATAAATAAGGAAATAAAAAATTGTGTAATGACAGCTGTAAGCATTAATAAAAGCATTCAATAGACTCTATAATTACACCAATTCCTTCAGCATATAAACCAATAAAAGCAAATAATTTTCCTCCCAAAACGATTTAAGATGTCACTGCCGTTTCTTATTCAGCTCAGCAGTGGTATTTTTAGTGCATTTTTGGGTTGACAGGCCATTTCTTACCCCATGTTCCCACTGCTCCCTCTGAGACACATCAGTCCAAGTCTGGATTTAGTCAGTAGTTTCCCACCCTCCAGCCCCCATGCCCCACCCCCAACCCAATAGCATCGCAATCGCCAACTTAATCTTCTTTAAACAGCACTCTGTTTATACAACTCTGAAAACAGTTGCTACTACCCTGATGTCCTGAAGGCGCTGTGCAAACTTCTACCCACTGACATCCCCCTTTCCCACCGCGGCCCCTCAGTGAGACCCTCCACCTCACCTGGCTACAGCTAGGCCCGGGTGTCCCTCCTCCCAGGGGTTTGGGCGAAGGTAAGAGCTGAGCCACCCCAGGGAGCTCTGGGTACAGCTCACCTGCAGGTCAGCCTCCAGTGTGATGTCGTTGGCTTGGATTTGATGTGATGGGAAAGGCTGGTCACTCCTGTTGGCGGGCTGAAGACTCTGCCCCTCAATCAACAGCCAAGATGTCTACATCCTGATCCCCAGAACCTGTGACTACGTTCGTTACCTTACGTGACAAAAGACTTAGTAAGTTAAGGATCTTGAGAAATGGGGGGAATTTCCTGGCTTGTCCTTGTGGCGCCAAAGTAATCATGGTAGTCTTCAGAAGAGGGAGGCAGGAGGATCAGCCTCCAAGGAGGTGGTGAAGCAGAGGAGAGGGAGGAAGAGAGACATGGGAGATGCTAAACTGCTGGCCTCAGAAATGGAGGATACTGGCCTGGCAGGGCACTAACCATGATCCCAAAGGTGGCTTTCCCAGGACGAGACTCACCTGCTGTGCTTGGATGTGCTGACCCTTGAGACTTCCCCACACGTGGGAAACTTGAGTGCATAATTAGTGTGTGTGCATGTGTGTGTTGGGGGTTGTCACTGTATGCACACTCTTCCCTGGGGGGAAAAGAAAGCCGCAAGGAAGAGGAAGAGGCCACAAGCCAGCAAATACAGGCAGCGTGTTGAAAGTGACAAAGGAAGGAATGGGATCTCCCCAGAGCTTTCAAAGGAAGCCGTCTGCTAACACCTTGCCTTCAGTCCACAGCACAGGAGCCATTCGGCCTCCTGGCCTCCAGAAATGTCAGATGGTTCTTGTCATTCGTGGGGTTTCCAGCCACTCACTTTGTGATTTGGCCAGATGTCGGCTCTCTTAGCAGACTCTCTGGACTCCAGGCTGAAAGATCCTGGCCTGTTCTCTGGGGGCCAGCTCTGGGCTTCTACCAGGCTTGGAGGCTGGGGGTGATAAAAGGTACCACTTGGACCGTCTCACACATTTGATATGCACCACATATGCCCATTTATCTTTAAGCTTAATTGAAAAATGTAATAAAACATCTGGTTCCTCTGTTTATACTGGTCATGCTTTAATTGTTAGCAGCTCCAGGTGGCTAGTGGGTACCTAGCTAGATGGTGGTGATACAGAGCAAGCCCCATGTCTTGGTCACCTTGTTGCTATGATGGAATATCTGTCATTCACAATTTAAGGGAGGAAAGATTTATTTAGCTTCATGAGGTCTCACGCAGTCCATTCATGGCAAAGGCTGGAGAGCTGCTCAAGGCATTGCAGACAGAAGCCAAGTGAAGCAGGAGCTAAGCCAGTCTGTGTCTGGAGACTCAGGCAAGGACAGAGCTTTCCCAGGAAGAAGCTGCAACAATGTTTCTTCTTCCTTCCTTTAATTGCCTCAAGTTGCCAGTTGTACCCTCCACACCAGGGGTGGGTGCCCTCCTCTCACTTCCTGGCCCGCAAGTCAACAGCGCACACCTGAAAGTCCTGCCCCGAATGCTCCCCAAACTTAACAAGCAACAATCCCTCCAGATCAAGCCCCAAGCATCCACTCCTTCCAGCCAGCCCTAACTCCCAATGGCACGCGGCTCCACAGTTATCCCACTATATCTAAAAACACGAGGTTCTGGGGGACACTCCAGATCCACACCATAGCAGGGAACCCATGTGGCAAAGTCAAGTGAAATCCCCAGGGGAAGCCAAACACAAGATGGATCAAAATATACTGCAAGGGGGAGTGTCTTGATGGGAACCTATGGCAGTATTTCTCATAACACATTTCTAAAATTTAAACATTTGCTGTATATTTTGACCACGCCTCATACTTGGCTTCCACTGGTGCTTTCACTTGACTCGGGCCAGCCCTGACGGATGGAACTTCACATGATGATGGATGAGGGGTGAATGGGTATTTCTGAGTTCTTATATTTTAAGGGATGTGCTTTCCTACTTCTCCAGTAGTTGATTTCTTTGGAGTTTTCTCTAGACAAGGGTCTGTTGGACCCTAGAATAATTTGGGAAACTCACTATCCTTTTTTGTCCTAAGGGTTTGGGAAAACTTTCTCACAATTGTCTGAGATGGAGCTTTTTAAGGAAAGCGTTTTCTCTGGCTTCAATTTCCTCTGCAGTCATCTGCCTGTTTTTTCTACCTCTTCAGAAGAGCGTTCACGGGGTCCTTACTCACAACAGCCAAAAGTGGAAATGATCCAAGCACCCGTCAACAGATGAATAGATAAACAAAACGTGGGCTAGTCACACAATGGGGTATTGTTCATCCAGAAAGAGGTGAAGTTCCGACACGTGCCACGACACGGATAAACCTTGAACCAAGAGAAGCCAAGAGGAGCCAGTCTCAGAAAGGCAGATGGTAGATGACCCTACACACATGAAGTATATGGAATAGATGGAGAGTAGACAGAAGGTCCAGGGGTGGGGGACGGGGAGTGGAGAGGTGTTGCTCAATGTTACAGAATTTCTGTTTGGGATGGTGGAAGAGATTGGGAAACACCTAGTGGTGAAGGTTGCACAACCCTGTGAATGTAATTAATGTCACCAAGTGGTGCCCTCAATGCAGTTAACATGACCCGTTTCATGGGACATGTGAGATGGATACATAGATTGTATCACAAGAAAAAAAATCTACACAAGTGCATCTTGTTTCTCAGAAAAAGTCACGCTGGGTACTTTAGAGCTTCTGAGAATGTTTTCCATTTTCTCTGGATGTTTACAATCACTGGTACAAGTGTCCAGTTTTGTCCTCTTTTGTAGTTGAATTTGGTTGTCCAGGCTGGCCATCCATGTCACCCTTTCCTGACTTTTGGTTTTATTGACTAAATATGCTGACTCTTTCTTTTTGACTAATTCTTCCTAGTAACTTTATACATTTCGTTCTCAAGAATCCCTTTTTCGGTCTTGTCTAGCTTCCTGTTTTTGGCATATCCTGTTCACTGCCCTTCACTTCAAAAGATGGAATGATTTTAGTTAATGTGCCCTTTTTTATCTTAGAGATTCTTATTTTTTAAATTTATAAGCTAGTGATTATTTTTAGTTGCTCTTTTGCTCCTTTCTAATTTAATGTAAGTGTGTGGTCAAGCATATATTATTTGTACATTTAAAACTGGATTAAAATTTTCTGTGAGCTGAGTTAGCAGTATCTTTTATGAGTGTTCTAAGATCAACTTAAAATAATGTACATAGCCATATATATGTTAGTTTGTGTAAATATGCACATGTGCATGAATAAATATATAGAATTCTGATAATTAAATATATTATCATATCTCCCAAATATGGAGAGAGTGAATTTTTTAATCTGCCAATTTTGAGTAATTTTGGCTTGAGTAAAATGCTCCAGTGAAATTGTTTTATTGTCAATTCTTTCCTTGTATATTTAAGACTATGGAGCCAAGAGGCCAAAGATTCATAATAACATGTCATACGGTTATTTTTGGCAGAGGGATAGTCCATTTCCCCTCCATTTTCTCCCTCTACCTAATGCTTTTGGCTTTAATCCTGCTTCGTCTGATAATCATATTGCCACACTTCATGGTTTTTTCAACTTTTAAAACTGTATGCCTTTTATTTTATATGAGTACACAATTCTAAAAATCAAGTAATTTTGCAAGATTTAACAACACCACCAACTTCCTGCCTGGGCCCTGATCTCCTCTCTCTAGGGACAGTTGCTCAGTACATTGTTTCTTCTGCTAATTGCTTCCACATTTCCAAATGGAAATCATCCCACCAATATCTCTTGATTTTCAATGTTAGATTTCACCTGTTTCCTGTTGTGGAACACTATTAAGCTCTCTACGTGACCCCACCACTTTCCCAACATCCTCTCAAAGTAGCTATAATTTTTATTCATATCAGTAGTCAGAATTCATTATTGTATGTGTAGGACTATGATTTATAGCTAAGTTACTTAATACACTACCATTATGTATCTTTTGCAATGAAAGTTTCTGCTTTCCTGGACATTAATGAATTTCCCCCTTTGCTTAATCATCATCATCATCATCATCTTCTTCTTCTTCTTCTTTTTCTTCTTCTTCTTCTTCTTCTTTTTAATCTTGGGGATGGGACTCAGAGCCTTCACATTGAGCTATTCCATAGTTTCTTTTTATTTTCTTAATTTTGAGACAGCGTGTTGTTAATTTGCCCAGGTTCAAACTTGAGATCCTCCTGCCTCAGCCTCTGAGCATGGTGGAATTACAGGGAGCTATCACTGTAGGACCTAGTGTTGACTTGTTTTCTCATTTAGGAAAAAAAAAAAAAAAACTGCAGCTCACTGCTGGATTTCATTTAATTTTGCATAAACATGTACTTTAAGGATGAAGCAAATCTTTCCAATATGAAAATAAAATCTAAAAACAGTTGCTGGGGTTATTTTTACACAGAAGTTCTGTAACCCTAATGTAAAATAAACTTGTATGATGACTAGGACTGGGTTCAGCCAAGATGGTAATCCTCGAGGTAATCTTGGGGTAAGCATTATAGCTGCCAGGGCCACCGGGGAGTGTTCACGGGGCCAACAGAGACTGGATCCTCACCACTGACGCGTCTCCAGCTTCCCCCAGAAGAGTCAATCTCCTGTCCCCCCGAGCTGTCCCCTCTGTCCTCCTGACGCTGGTGATCCCCAGGCCTTGGAATTACTGTCCTTGAAAATAACTAACAATAGGGCCTGGGGACATAGCACAGGGCTTAGGGTGTTTTCCTAGCATGCACAAGGCCCTGGGTTCTATTCCCAATCACCCCATAAAATTAGCTGGATGTGGTTGCGCACATCCAGCTAATCCCAGCACTTAAGAGGCGGAAGCAGGAGAATAGCCGTGAGTTCTAGGCCAGCCTGATCTACAAGGTGAGGTCAGGGTCAGCCTGGACTACAAAGACAGTCTCTGTCTCAAATAATAATAATAAAGAACAATTATAAAAATATCCTGAAACAGAGATTATGGGAATGTGATTCTTCTCTCTTGGAAGAGCCAAGATAATTATCGACGTATTTTGGTCACAGGTAACTGAAACGGGAGAAATCAGAGCAGGTGCTGGGAGGACTGCTGGGGAGCAAGGCTCAACTTGAGCAGCTCCTGGCAACGGGGGCCCGGTGGATGGTGGGGCCAGAGGTGGTTACCCCAGTCTTCAGCAGCGGAGGGGAGGTCTGCAATGTGAACCGAGAACCGTCATTTTCGTCTCCTTCTCAGTCCTTTGCCAACAATGACAACAATGCTTATGATTTTGAGCAAAAGTCAGCACAACGTCCTGAAGATCTCCAGGGAGCAGGTGCTTTGGGGAGGATGGGGTAGGGGTGGTTTGTGGGTGTGTCCAGGAGGGAGCTTCACGAAGTGTTTCCCAGGAGTCCTCTAGACACGGCAGGAGATGGCAGGGATTCCACACAGTCTACTACCTGCCTTGTCACCTGACGTCGGAGGACCGTGTTGGGTCCAAGAAGGAGAGACCCGCACCTTGCCCTTCCCAGGCCAGGCAGGTTCACGGGCTCTGAAATGGTCAACCTGTTGAGCTGCGTCATCTCCCCACACCCACTTCTCCCAGGGTGGTGCGCACCTGCCCCAGGTTCCTTCTTTCAGATAAATTTTCCTAAGTGCTTCGACTCCCCATCCCTGCCTTACGTTGCGTGGTGAGCACATTAACGCCACCTCGTGACCCTACACCTTCCCTGCCACGTGGAAGTTTCTCAGAAGCTAACATCAGTGGTTAAGTCTCTCTAGGCCACTTGGAAGATTCTTCCTTGGCCTCAAGTCACAGGCTCCGTGGCCTTGGTTCCCAGTCCCGGGGAAGAAAGGGGGGTGACTCACTGACCTCAGGCATCCCGGTTCCTGTTGTCAGTTGCTTTGACATCAAATCTGGTTTAGATTTTCATCTGGATCTTTGTTGTTATTGTTGTCATCTGGTGAGTCTAAGGGTTGAACCCAGGTCTTTGTCACTAAGCTACGTCCCTAGCACTCTTTTTTTATTTTGAATTTTGAGACAATGTCTCCTTATGCAACTAAATTGCCCAGGCTGAGCTCAAATTTGTGATCCTCCTGCCTCAGCTTCCTTGAGTGCTAGAATTACAGGCATGTGCCAGAAGGCCCAGGTTGCTTTTTATTTTTCCTGTTTCTAACCATATGTTGTTATTAAGCTGGGATGGGATGGTAGAACTCTGCCGTGAACTTCAAGCGTTGGTGTGAACTCAAATGCCATGGGTGAGTGCCCCCTTTAACAAGTGCTCAGATGTGGCCATGATTCCACCCCAGGGCACTGTATTTAAGGCCTCCCTTTCAAGGATAGCTTGTTGCCATGCTTCCTGACAACACGAAGTGCCAGAGAAAACTTGGCTAGGGACAGCTCATTTATTCTGGTCCTGGGATTGTGGGAGAAATACACAGTGTTCCTGCCCTTGCCGGTGACTTTGCAAATCCGCCACTCGTGCTGTGGCCCACAGTGGTCTGAGCTACAGCTCGGGGGCCTATGGGAATTATGGGAAATTATAGCACAGAGGCAGGTAGACTGTGAACAGGAGGCAGAGGCTGAGCAGAGCTCCAGAGAAAGTAGTCTGGAAACCTGTGCTACTGTAGACAGGAGTTAGTTATACAAACATACACAAAAATAATAGACTTCTGTGTCTACAACTGTTTATCCTGAGAAATACAGTGAGCATGTGTGTCTCAGTTGAATCAGTAATGTTTAAAAGAACTTTATTCATAATAAAAAATTAGACACTGGCAATATAGTGGTATATGCCTATAATCCCAGTCTGCCTAGGGGCTGAGACAAGAGCAAGTTTGAACCCAGCCTGGACAAGGTAGCAACTTAGGGAGACCCTTTTTCAAATTTTTAAAAAAGAGGCTAGGGATGTAGTATGTTGCAAGGGCCATGGGTTCAATCCCTTGTACTGAAAAAGCAAAACAAAAAATTAAATGTCAGATTTTCATGTTTCTGAATGTTGATAAGCCTATAGCCTTACACGAAACATTTACTAATCTCACTGAGAACCTCAGGGATTTCATTAATCAAAAGGCACATGCTTGCCAATGACTCGAAATCAGTAGATATTTGCAGATCATGGTGCCACAAAATAACATCTTAACCTGTGCAATGCCGATGTATTTACCTACTACCCTGAGAAGAATGCGCTTTCACCTAGATCAAAAGACTACTCTAAACTTATTTCCCAAGTGGAAAATGAAAAGATACCTGTTAATATATTGATTCCACTAATAGAAGAAACCTGCAAGGATTTTAAAAGAATTCTAGTTTATAATTGCAAAGGAGGCTTAACATAAAATAATTTTAATAATGAAGATTCTTTCTTCCCAACCTATCCGTGAGGTCAAAAATACAGCTTTTTGGAAGTTCATTATGATAAAAGTGAAAATTGTTGTGTCTTTAATGCTGTTGCAAATTCATATTAAATTTTTAACACCAAAGAAAGACATATTTGTAGTGAGCTTTTGTGGTTAAAAATAATATTCTGAAAATAATAATATTCTGATTGCTTGGAGCAAAAAAGGTATCATAGAACTATACCTAAACAACTTGTCTATAGTATTCTACCAATAGAAAAGAACTGATAGTGCTGTATAGTATAATAGATATTTTTCAAAATACAAAATTATTGTCATATGTGTACAGTTAGATTAGCTGAATTATATTTCTTGGTGTCATTATACTAATGTTGGAGTAACGTTTACTATTTTTTGTTTTTGGTGTGTGTGCCAGGCCCCTAGTCCATGGTCTTATACTGTACTGTGGATGGAATAATCTTTAAAAAAGACACCCATGATTTTCCCACTTTCAAATGTGATGCAACATCCCAAAGGATCACAAATGTAGACGACTTATTTGCCGGATTTCATCTTGTTAAAATATGCTGAAAAGAAGCACTCTGGATATAGCAAGAAGACATAAATGTGAGTCTATTAATGTATCTGGCTGTTTTGTGGTGAAAGCATGGACCTAGGAACACCCGCCATTAGTTACAGATAACTCTGATCTTACGCACACCGCTCAGCGTGCTCCTTGGGAACCAGCTTTAGCTTAATGACTCTCCTCTCTTCTGAGCCTAGCATGATAGCCCGTGCTGCCACTGGGTCTTGGGCTGCAGGCAGCCTTCCCCTGTGACACACCAGCAAGGGTGGAAGGCCAAGTGACTCAGCGTCTACTTGCGTGACCCATGGCAGAGAATCCTACTTCCTTGCGGAATCTAACAACGAATTTGCACACCACCATCTTGGTCTGCTTTCTGTTGCTCCAACAGGACACCACAGACTGAGTCATTTCTGAACAGTAGTGCTTATTTAGCCCTGGGTTCTGGAGGTCTTGGAAAACCCGGGGGCATGGTGCCAGCATCAGTCTGGCTCCTGGCGAGGGTCTTCTTGGTGCGGCCAGGAGCAGAGGGTGTCATGTGGCACAACCGGAAGAACTAGCCAGAGCTCCCCTTCCTATCAGAGTCACTCCTGTGGGAGCTCAGCAATTCAGTAGGCCATGAATGAGGAGATTCATTCATGGGGGCTGTTGTGGGTTGGACCTGGAAAGTCTCCCAAAGGTCTCATGTATTTGGATGGTATGGTTTATCTATGGAACCATGTCCTGTTAGGAGCTGGGGGCCTGGTCTGGAGAAGTGGATTATGGGTGTATGGTAGATTATAGGTGTGTGATGGAAGATGTGAAATAACTCACGGTTGGATTTGTCTGATTTCTTCAGCTCATCATTAGCATGTTCCTCTGTCGCTATACTTTTTAAGGTAGGCTCAGTCTTGATAAAACTTGACGCTCAGTGTTTTTGTGTAAAAAAAAAAAAAAACCTCAGTTTCCTCCTTTCATTGACCAAGAAACTGTGATCCAAACAGGCATGTGGAGGCAGGCTTGGGGACAGAGGATTGGGTGTTGACTCAGAGGTTTGAATTGAAAACACACCCTACATTGAACGTTTGCACAATTAGCTTTAGAGCTTGGTTTTCTTTGTGAAGAGAAAGGGTTAGAAAAGTTACTCCCCAATGGGTTTTTAGTCACAGGTTAAATGTCTGTTTTTCATGTAATTACTGTGGTGATGTGAACTCCAGTCTACCTTCTCTTGGTTTAGGGTTGACTTTATAATATGAGTCCTCTACAACACTTAGTGTTTGCTTATTGTCTGCATCTTTCTCTATCATCTATCTACCTACCTATTATCTATCAATCATCTCCTTACTTATTTTATTAATATTTTTAGTAAAGTTTTAGTAAACCCAGGGCCTTGTGTGTTTGTTTAATTGATGTACAATAGTCATATATAACACACTAAAGCATTTACCATGATTACTTTGTGTATATGTGTGTGTGTGTGTGTGTGTGTGTGTGTGTGTGTGTGTGTGTGTGTGTGGTGCTGGGAATTGAATCTTTGCCTTGGCACTGAGCTACCACCCTATCCCATTTTTATTGTGGATTTTGGACAAGGTCTTCCTGAATCTCTCAAACTAGACCTGAACTTGTGATCCTCCTGTCTCAACCTCCATTTATCGGCCTGTGCCACTGGGTCCAACTGATTAATTTTTATGTTTGTACACAACTGTGCAACCCACCAGCCAGATGAAGCTATGGAGCATGTGAGCAGTGACCAGCTACACTAATGATTCCAGTGTTGCTAAGTCTAGAATGAGCTTCCTCTCTGGCACCACCCCAGCTGGAAGGCTGCAGAATTCTACCAGAGTTTAGAATTAGAAAAGTATCATCACAGACGTGCCATGGTGTCCCTCTCCCTGAATGCTCTTTGTGAAGCCATCTGTATAAGGAATATCATGACAAAATGTATCTTAATGTTAATTAAACGTGTTTTATACTTTGAAAATTAAAAAACAAAACATGAAAGTCCCTGTATTTATTGATTTTTATCACTCATCCCCCAGTCAAGGTCAATTTTAGAGCCAACATGCTTTTGTCTCCTGGGCATGCACCAGATGCAGAAAGTACCAAATCTCCTGTGGCAGCTGTGTCCCCAGATACTGTGACTTTAAAGCTCACTTCTCTCACAACTTGTCTGGGGTTCCTTTTTCTGTCCTGCTTTAATACTGTGTAAGAAAATAGAGTATTTGGTAAGGTTTAAGTCATGGGTGTAGCATGTTTGAGACAGTATGGATGAACAGATAGATCTGGAGACACTCTGAGACGTATTTCTCTCATCCTTGGTGGATCCACACGTTCCACGCTTCAATCCCTGCCTTTCTTGTCACAATGCTACAACATGGCAAACAGAATTGGGCCAGGGTTGGACCTTGCTCACCTTTGTTCCAACAAACAAATTGGGCATTGTCTCTGCGCAGCCAGTCAGAGATTTCTATCATTGTCAAGAATGTGCACCCAGACATGTAATCACCATGGGTGCCCTTTTCCAGAACCACTCCCCTCACTGCTCACATTCACCAGGCTTCTTGGTTCCCCAAGACTGTATACCCAAGGCTCAGGACCATGTGGGTCTGGGATCCCACCCATGATGTGGCTGGAATTTAGCAAATGTATGACCACATGTCTAGCAAGTTCAGGAGTCCCTTAATATAATGCACAGTGTGTCCACGGGTCAAGTGGGAGTGTCTTTGATAGACAGGTCCTCCTTTTTTTTTTTTTTTTTAAGACAGACAGATGGTCTTAGTAACTTTTTTATTGCTGGGACAGAATACCAAATATTCACAACTTAAAGAAGGAAATATTTATTTTAGCTCAGTATTTCTGGAGGTCACACTCCACTCATGGGTAGCTGGCAATGGTGAAAACACATGGCAGAGGCATGGCCAGGAGAAATCTCTTCCCAGCAAGGCAGACAGAAAGCCAATGAAGGATGAAGAGCGGAGCTAGCACACACCCCTCCAGATCAAGCCCCAGGCATCCACCCTTTCCATCCAGGCCCCACCTCCCTCCCAACAGTACATATCTCTATCATAGTTATTCTACAACATCCAAACACATGAGGCTTTTGGGAAATACTCCAGATCCAAACCATCATACTCTACCCCTAGGCCCCAAAAGACTCCTTATGCAATCTGCATTTAGTCCTTCTCTAAGAGTTGCCAAAGTGTTAACAGTTCCAGCACTGCTAAAAATCTGAGACTCAAGGCAGACTCTTAGTTGTGAGTTCCCATGAAAATCAAAGAAAAGTTCAACACTTCCAGCATATGATGTTTACAGCGTAAACATCCCCATTACAAAAGGGAGAAATGGGGAGATAGAAAGCAATTGGACCAGTGCAAGTTCTAAACCCAGCAGGATGAGGGTTTAATCCTGCAGCTCTATTAAATTCTGTAGTTCTGTGTTTAGCACATGGGGTGTACTGTGGTGAGATTTGACATCCTTAGCAGATGATCCATGTTATTGGTATCTCCAAATTTCTGGGGCTCCACTGCACCCCAGGCTTCTCCTTCACAACTTCATGCACTGCCCTCCTAGGGGCATGCTGTCTGGCCTCCAAGGATTTCTCCTAAAATTTGAGGGGAAGCCTCCATGACCCTACAACCTTTACATTCTGCATGCTTGTGAAATCAGCATCATGCAGACATTGCCAAACTCTCCCATTGGCTTGAGCAGCAATCTGGCCCCTTTGGACAACTGCTGCCAAGATCTCTGAGTTCTTAGGTGGCTGAATTCCTTGGGGATTTACTTTTCTAGGTTGCCCTGCAAGATGTCCTGGGTGGTCTCTTTCCAAAGGAAAGTCTTTTGCCTTCCCACCCCAATTAAAGGGCAGGATCTTGCTGATTCTTGGACACCTTGAAGGCATCTTTTTTATAGTTATGATTCCAAGTACTTGGTTTCTTTTTAATGCTTATCTCTTTAACAAACCCTGTGCGTGTCTGCCTCACTTTTGTAGCCCCTTCGAGTCTTGCAAAACTGCAAACTTTTTACATTACTTTTCTCTGACATTTCTTCCTGCTTTTTGCTATACAGTTGGCCAAAAGCCACAAGTAGAACACATGTGACAGTGTAAACATTGGGCTGTCTTGAGATTTCCTTAGCCAGATTACATAATACACTGCCCTTAATCACAGCTTCAGACAAAGCCCCACGATAGGGGCAAAATGTTAATAAACTTTTTGCCAGAGCATGGTACACATGGCTTCTAGAACAACAGCCAATAAAGTCGTTCTTCTCATCTGAAGCTTCTTGAGCCAGGCCTTTGCAATCCACACTGCTATCAGCATTCTAGTCTTCTGGGCTCCTACCGAATCTCCTACCAAGCTTAGCTCACAGCTCTCTAAGACTTTTGCAGCCATTATCTTAAAGAAAATAAAAAACCTTTCCAAACTTCTTCAAACCAGTTCCAAAGGCTTCTAAACCACATAGGTAAAGTCACAGCAATGATTCCACTTCTCTGGTACCAGTTTCTGTCTTAGTTACTTTCTTGTTGCTGGGACAGAATGTCCAACATTCACAATTTAAGGGAAGAAAGATCTACTTTAGCTTCTGGTTTCAGAAGGCCACAGTCCATTTATAGGCAGCTGGCAACAGCAGAAACACAAGGCAGAGGTAGCGGCTGGAGAAAGAGCAAATGGGCTGTTCTTGGCATGGGGACACAAAAACTCAGAGGAAGGAGGAAGGGCAGAGCCAGCACACACCCCTCAGGTCAAGCTCCATGCACCACCTCTTCCAGCCAGGCCCCATCCCAGCAGCACGATTCCATAGCTATCCACAACATCCAAATGCATGAAGCCTTTGGGGCATGTCCAGATCCAAACCACAACACAGACGATGTAGGATCATGGTCTGGGCTTCTTTGCATGCGAGCACATGGCCCTGAGAAAGTACTCACCTCTCCTGTATTGGGGCCTTCCTAGCTGCAAAGTGCTGATGGTAAAGCTGCATCATTTGACAGGCTTGGGTATGCAGGCCTGTAATCCCAGCAGTCTGAGAGGCTGAGGCAAGAGGATCACAAGCGTAAGTCCAACCCAGACAACTGAGCCACTTAATGAAACCCTGTCTCAAAGACAAAAATTTAAAAACAGAATGGGGATGCAACTCAGGGTGAAGGCCCTGGGTTCCGTCCTCAGTATCATACACACACACACACACACACACACACACACACACACACACACACACAGGCTGTGTCCTCCCAGGACTGTGTTTAAGATCAGAGGACTCACTGCACAAGGAAATCCTTTGCAGACCAATGACAGTTCTGTCCTCTTAGAGGTCATCCACTGTAGCTCTGGGTCCTCATATTTCTTGGGGGCCATGGGCTGGACAGGCATGGGCCTTGCGTGACACTCTGGGCTCCAGGCTTCTTCTGCTCGACATGAGAGTCCTTCCCTGACCCCATGGAGAGACATTGGTGGCCACATAGGTTAGTTATTTTCCCATTGCTTGGGCAGAACACCCAACATCCACAACTTAAGGAGGAAGATTTATTTTCACCTACAGTTTCAGAAGATTCCAATCCACACATGGGTGGCTGGCAATAGTAGAAGCACATGGCAGGAGGAAGAGCGGGAGACAGGCTGCTCATGGCATGATCTACACGTAGCCAAGTAAGCAGGGAGGGCGGAGCTACCCATCCGTCTCCTACCCCAGTGATTCACCCCTTTTGGGTGAAGCTTTGCCCCCTCCATCCAGCCCTTGCCTCCCAACAGCACATCAGTATTTTACAACATCCAGGTACATGAGGCTTTTGGAGGGACTCTCCAGATCCAGACCATAACGCCACCCTAATGTGTGTCTTGGGAAGTGTGAGATGTGGCCCATTCCCATGCGAGCCTGCCCTAGGACTTCAAGTCTCCACCTTCATGCTTCCTCCTCTTAAAACTTTTTGGAAGGAGTTTGACACAATATCCCAACTACAAATGGATATTACAAACGTTCAAAGTCTTTGAATCTGTGCTTCTATTTCAAGAATTAATCTAAGGAAATGAGAAGTAGTCCTTCTTCTTTGCAGGGAACACCTTCCTCGGACTTCCGGAAATGGGGGGCGGTGCTGACTCACCAGTCCCAAATGTTTTTTTTCCTCTGCTAAATGATGAAGGGTGGGAGCTACAGCAGGCTTGCCCACCTTGCAGCCTGCAGCCCCCTGCAGCCCCCTGCAGCCCCCTGCAGCCCAGGGCAGCTTTGAATGGAGCCCAGCACACATCTGTAAACTTTCTGTGACCTTCTGAGATCTTTCTCGTGATTCTTTTGGGTAAGTTGATCATGTTATCTATCTTAGTTATTTCCTTCATGGCCCAAGGCAATTCCTGCTCACTCGATGCGGGTCATCCCCAGAGCGTGTACTGTGAGCCAAGGGATGAGCCGTGTCCCCGGTGGGATGGCACAGGGTGACGTTTCATCGTGCTGCTCCGTAGGGCACATGATTTAAAATGTACAAATCATTTACTTTGCCGATTTTCCACTTTATACTTTTGGACACCAGGTTGTCTGTGCTGTGGTAGCTAACTGTAAGTGCGGTACACAAGGGGGCGGGTGGGGACGGGGGTGAGGAAATATCATGGTGTCTGGTGAATCAGACCATTAAAAGGTAGGTTGCAATAGAGCCGGTCACCAAACACGTGAATAGATACACAGACATGCTTAGGGGAAAAATAGGATGGTTGATAAGGATTCTAGATTATATTTCTACATTTTACTTAATAGCTATACTATTCTTAAAAGAAAGAAATTTTTCTGAGGAGAAGTCTCATTCTCAGTCCAAGTTGGTCCTGGACTCACTAGGTAGCCCAGGCTGGCCTAGAACCCATGGCAATCCTCCCTCCTGCCTCCGCTTCCAGAGTTCTGGGATTACAGGCATGTGTCAACACACCCAGCTAGTATATAGTGCTGTGCTGGGGGACTGAACCCGGGGCTTTGGACTTCCTAAGCAAGTTCTCGAATCACTGGGCTGTGCCTCCAGTCCCAGAAGAATTGTTTTAAAGTCCCTTCTTCATGTTAAGGAATTGGATCTTGTGGGGTGGGGGGTGGGGGGACACTGGGGATTGAGCCCAGGGCCTTCACACTGAGTGAGCTACATTCTCAGCCCACTTTCTTTTCCTCTCTCTCTCTCTCTCTCTCTCTCTCTCTCTCTCTCTCTCTCTCTCTCTTTTTGAGATAGGGTATTGCTCTATAGCTCAGGCTGGCCTTGGACTCACGGCAATCCTCCTGCCTCAGCCTTCTGAGTTCTGGGATTACAGGCGTGTGTCACCATGCCCAATTTTTGTGGTGCTGGGGAAGTGAACTCAGATATTTAACACTTGACTTAGCACTTGCTAGGCAAGCACTTTAACTGCTGAGCCATGCCTCCAACCATCTCAGCCCACTTTTTATTTTTGAATTTGAGACAGGGTTTTGCTAACTTGCTAAGTTGCCCAGGCTGGACTCGAACTTGGGATCTTTCTGCCTCAGTCTCCTCTACCCCCAAGTATTAATGTTCCAGACCAGCACTACCTGGCTCAGCTAGAAATTGGATATATTAATCAAGGCTTGGTTAAAATACATAACTTATGCGAATGGGTTGCCTAGATATGCAATACCGAGGACTGACCCTGGGTAGCATTGAGCTACACCCTGCACACTTTCACATGTTTACTTTGAAACAAGACCTTGTGAAACTGTTGAGGCTGGCCTTGAAGTTGCCGTTGTCCTGTTTCAGCCTTCCAAGTAGCTGGGATTATAGGCATGGGCCACTATGCCCAACTAAATCTCTTCTTTATCCTGAATTTGCTAATTTCTAACAGTATAATCAGGGCCAAATTACTTAATTCTCCAAGTCTTGGTTTTTCTCCTCCATGCTTTAAGGATAGCAGAAATGTTGTTTGAGGGGATTTAATAAAATAACACAAGCAGAGTTCTGAGTCCACTGTTCCACACACAGTGTGTCCAACACGCAGTGAGCACACAGTAAACAGTGACGCTCCCCTATCTGGCTCCCACCCACCTCTGCCCCAGCAGGGTTCCCTGTCAGCTTATAGTTTTTCTTCGTATGTGGGGGGCAGTCGAGGGATGGGGTCCATCCAGAACATCGGAACCCGGGGATGCTCAAGTTCCTTACAAAAAATGGTGAGTATTCGCATAGAATTGGCACACATCATCTTGCACCTAAAACATTTCTAGGTTACTTATAACATTTAACACAATGCCAGTGGTATACAAAAATGTATTACAATGTGTCGTTCAGAACAAGAAAAAGGTCAATACACACTCAGTACCAATGCAATTTAAAAAAATATTTTCAGCTCAGGTACTTAGCACTTGAGGTAGCAGTTGCTAGGCAAGCACTTTAGCCACTGAGCCATTCCTCCAGCAAGAATCTTGTTTTTTCGTATGTGGAAATTGTTTATGTGTGCTCTTATTTATTTTGAGACAGAGTCTCACTCTGTAGTCCAGGCTGGTCCTGAACTCACTATGTAGTCCAGGCTGGTTTTCAACTCACTGCAATCGTCTTGCCTCAGCCTCTGGGGTCCTGGGATTACAGGCATGGTGTGCTGGAGAATTGAATTCAGGGCCTTGTGCTTGCTAGGCAAGCACTCTAGCTGTTGAGCTACCCCCGCAGCCCTCTAACTTTTCTTATATACAACTTTCAGGCCAAGTCTCATCTGCCAGGAGAAGAACAAAATCAAATTTCCTGACTCCTAAAGTCTCACTGTGTTAGCATAGCTTCGCGTCCCGTTTCCTTAGCGTTTTGACAAGGCAAAGCGCTCCTGACAAGAAAATGAAAACGAGAGGGAGTGACCGCAAGGGCCACCTGAGGATGGCAGTGGCAGGCTCATTAAAATAGAATCATGTATGTAGCAAGAGAAATCCCTATTTTCACATCCCAAGGCATGCAGCGGCGCAGTATGACCGTGTGTGTGGAACACAGCGGTGTGTGCCTGGTGCCTTAGTTCTCTTTCTATGTCAGGCAATTCTGTTAAATTTAGCCAGACACCCCTCTCCCCTAAATTAACAATACTTAAATATCATGATAAAAAAGAAACTATTTCCAGCTCTGTCATGAGAAGAAGTTAGTTCAAAAGCAGTAAGACATTAGCTTAAAACATCAGCTAATTCCCAAAGATCCCGACCAAAATGGAGGCAACTCAAGGCTGAAAATCAAATGCTGCTTTCATAAAATGAACATTTATTTCATTCCATTTGTACCTTAGTTTCTTTCTTCTTCTTTTTTTCCTATTAAGTCTCTTCTCTATTATCTGTTACATGTTTGTTAAAAAGTCTAAACTATTTTTACAGTCTAATTTTAATTAATTAGTTAATTTACTGATTTACGTCTTGCTCTGTAGTCCGGACTGCTCCTGAACTACTTTGCAGCCCCAGCTGGACTTGACTACAAAATAATCTTCCTCCCTCAGCCTCCTGTGTGCTGGGATTATAGGCATGTGCTAGCTACCACGCCCGGTTTTGTGGTATTGGGGAATGGAACCCAAGGCCTTGCATTCGCTAGGCAAATGCTTTAACCACTAAGCCGTACCCCCAGTTCTACAATCTAATTTTAAAGAGACCTTTTATAGCAGCCATGTCCAACCTCTGAACCTCTGGCTTTTTTTTTTTTAATGTAATACTGGAAGTCTAATACAGGGTCTTTGCACTGAACTACATGCAGCCCATTTTTTAATTTTGATTTTGAGACAGGGTCTCACAAAGTTGCTAAATTGCCCAGGTTAGGCTAGAATTTACTCACTATCCTCCTGCCTCGGCCCGACAGAATGTTGTGATTGTAAGCTTACACCAACAGGCCCAGCTTTTTTTTTTTTTGTCTATTTTTTTTTTTTGAGTGATGAGGAATTGTCATGGAGCACATATAAAATACACATATAATTATAGCTAGCATATATAAGTACCAAAGTGTCCCTCAAATTTTTCATTATGTATTTTTTTCTTTTTGAGACAGAGTCTCACTCTGTAGTATATCTTGTCCTGAATTCTCTGGAGTCCAGGCTGGCCTTGAACTCACGGCAATCCTCCTGCTTCAGCCCCCCAAGTACTGGGATTACGGGCGAGCACCACCATGCCTGGTTTAGGTCGTGCAGAGGGATGAAACCAGGAGCCTGGTGATTCCTAGGTGAGGGCTCTAATCACTGAGCTATGCCCCCCTCATTAGTAACATTTTTTAAAAATCAAGGCAGCAAAACATAAAAAAAAAAGTCAAGGCAGTAGGTTGAATGCAATTGCTACAGGTATTTGATGGCTGTGGTACCTGTTAAAACATCAGTCTACTTGAGTATTACAGCATCAATGAGAGCAACTAGCAGGTCATAGAAGAGGGTTTGTGGGATAGTTAATATTGATAGGTTAGCACACTGCTAGGAACACAGCATGTGCCTAAAAAGCACAGAATAGATCACAACATGTGTGGCAAGTGAGGAGAGTCACAGCAAAAACCACCCAACTCACCACTTCCCTAAAAGGCCTGTGCTGAAGTGTGGAGAACACTCCTTCCTCGGGGTATACGAAGGAACTCTGGCCTTCAGACATCGATTTTGTTTTTGTTTTGAGATAGGGTCTCACTCCATAGTCCAGACTGGTCCTAAACTCACTATGTAGCCCAGGTTCGCCTTGAACACATGACAATCCTCCTGTCTCAGCCTCTTAAGCACTGGGATTACCATCACACTCAGCCTATGTGGAGCTGGGGAAGCGAACACAGAGCCCGGAGCTTGCTAGGCAAGGCGTTTAACCCCTGAGCTATTCCTCCAGCCTCAGCATCAAATGTTTAGGTCACTCTTCTGGGTTAAATGGTGCCTTCCTCAATCCCTTGAAGAAGATAATGTTGCTGTCATAAGCCCCCT